>PVJC01000120.1:0-165704 GCA_004026665.1 Murina feae | reverse complement strand
AAGGGTAACTGTATGTCCAACCATCTACTGCAAAGCATTTCTACCTACTTTGGTCCCTGATGCAGGGTGAGTCCATGTTTTAAGTTGTTTTTTTGTTTGTTTGTTTTTAGAATTTATTCTCTTTTTTTAAAATTATATTTTAGTGATTTCAGAGGTGAATGGAAAGAGAGAGAGAGATCGAGATAGAGATAGATAGAGGTGGGGGGGTGTGGACATCAATGATGAAAGGGAATCACTGGTTGGCTACCTTCTGCACACTGCCACTGGGGATTAAGCCTGCGACCCAGGCATATACCCTGACTGGGAATTGAACCGGGACCTCCTGGTTTATAGGTTAACCCTCAACCACTGAACCACACTGGCCGGGCTTGAGTTTTTTAATAAAGAAAAATTAAGTATTTCTTCCCTGTCTGATAGTTAAATACAGGGGGAAAAAACCTGAAATCCAACTAATCAAAATTCTGACTGGATTTTATTTCTGATATACTTGCTTTTGATAAGAAAGCAGCAAATGACAACCAGCCAAACTGATAAAGGAGTATTAGTTGTTAAAGAGTGCAGCGGATGTCCCAGCATCATGACAGGTTCTGTGACCTGAATTAGATATGCCATCTACACAAGAATTTGTATTTACTTCTACCTAAGTTGTCAAAGAAATTTCCTATGTTATTCCTTGTATTGTTCTTACAAAAATGGAAAAGATGATGAAACTTTTCTACAGTAGTTTCAGGGTGAAAACACTTTTTGGATCTAACTATCTGGTTTAACCAAAGAACAAAATCAATCAAGAAGCCCATTCTCTCTGGCCCTGGCTGGGGAGCCTCGTTGGTTAGAGAGCATTGTCCCAATAGGCCAAGGTTCCAGGTTTGACCCCCATTCAGGGCCTATGTAAGGATCAGACAATGAATGAATAAAAAAGTGGAATAAATCTCTCTCTCTCTTCAAAATCAATAAAAAATAAAAGCAGCCAAATCCCTTAGCATCTCCTAAGCTTTCTATTTACTCTTTCTTAATTCATTATATTTGTGCCCCTAAACCAATATAATCAGAATTAGCCATGCCATGTCCCAATTTAAACGTTTGACTTACCTACGACTCATACAATTCTCAAAGGAATGTTTCAGATCATTCGGGATCATCAAAGTTTTTGGTTGTACCTGAGGAAGACAATCTCATTTAGAACACTGTCCAAAACTGCATTTCAATTTTCATAAACTGTATGTGCCACTTTAGCACTCAAGTTGCTGAATATCAGAGTCAGAACTGTATCCTTTTATGATATGAATGAACCAGAAGGAATTACCCTGCTCACACGTCTTAGGGCCTGTTCTTCCCTGGTTATCAGATTTTGAATTTAGATACCTCAAGATTAGTAAACCTTCCCGTTTTCTTTGGTGAGCTCACCACGGATGCTTCAGGTTGCAGGTTAACTATCACTTTTTTCACAGGCACTACTGGGTCCCGGATGGCTGCCCACTGACCTCCTTGTTCCCAGGCTGCCTCAACTAGAATACTCATAATGTTTTCATTTTAGTCATTTGCTCAACGTCTGGCTTACAGACTTTCAGCTTCCTGAGGTCATAGACCACATCTGTACTTTACTATTTCCAGGTCCTTAAGAAATATTTGTTGACCAAATCAGTGCATGAATGAACTCACTTTGAAGCATACTTGGTGTGAAGCGTGCCCTTCACGCAGCTGTCCCTGGTGACCCCACACTAAATAATGGGGCGCCTGGCCAAGGGCCCCTGGGAGCACCCGTAAGAATTATCCGAGCCATATCCTACTTAGGATTTTCATTTCATTGATATTCATCCATTTCATGCTTTTACTTTTAAAAAATATTTTTCTGTTGCTAATCATTTTCTTAAATGGAGACTTAATTCATATACTATAAAATCGACCACGTTCGTGTCCAATTCAGTGGTTTTTGGTCTATTCATAAAGGTGCACAGCGATCACCACTATCGTCTTCCAGAACATTTTCATGACTCCTTTACTCAGGAGTCATTCCTCCTCCCCCAAGTCCTCAGCAACCGCTATTTTTCTTTCTCTATGGATTCACCTACTCCGGACATTTCATATATATGGACTTGTACAATATGTGGTCTTCGCTGTCTATTTTCTTTCAAAGTCCTGTAGCTTTGCAGTGAGATTTGAAATAAAAAAATGTGTGATTCTTTCAACCTTGTTTTTCTTTTTCTAGATTTCTTTGGCTATTCTGTAACTCTTGCATTTCCATAGGAATTTTAAGATCTGCTTGTCAATTTCTGTAAGAAAGGCATCTGAGATTTCAAGAGTGAATCTTGCCTTGAATCTGTGGATCAATTTGGGGGGTTGTATTGCCATCTTAGCAATATTAAGTCTTCTAGTCCATGAATGTGGGATTACTTCTATTTATTTAGGTCTTTCATTTCTTGCTATAATATTTCATAGTTTTTGTTGTACAAGTCTTACATTTCTTCTGTTAAACTTACTCCTAAGTATTTTCATTTCTGAGGTTATTGCGAATGGCATTGGTTCCTCAATTTTTTGGATTGTTCATTGGGAGGGTATAGAAATAAAATTAGTTTTGTACATTGATCTTACTAGTATAGTCTGTAACACTGCTGTACTCATTTATCAGCTCTAATGGTTTCTGTATGTGTGGATCCCTTAGAACTGTCTCTATATAAGATCACACCATCTGCAAATAGAGTTTCACACCTTCGTTTGTAATCTGGATTCCTTTTATCCCTTGCCCACCTCTGTCATCGCCAGGCTTACCATTTGCACTTCCTGGCATGTGGAACACAGCTGCCGGTTCCTGCCCAGCATGGGGCCTCTCTGGTTCCTCCAGGCCTGAGGAGAGAAGAGGAGAGACAGAGAGCAGTGAGGAAATGCTGCGGTATCTGGGGCAGCAAAGAAGAGGGAAGAAAGTGGAGGGGTGAGAGAGGTTAACAGTTATTCCTTCCATAAAACAGAGATGAACACTCTGGTCTCAGCCCCATCCTGCGTGGATGTAGAATCGAGGCTTGACTGCAGCCGGTAGGTACAGAAAGGGTTTAGGCAGGAGGGCTGAGCCAGAGACCCGGTGGTGGCCTCAGCCGCTGAGAGAGCGGTACAGGGATAGGACAGTTGGCAGAGGGGGCTGGGGCTGGGGCTGGGGACTGAACCAAAGTCTGTCTTTTCAACCTGAGCATGTAGTTTGAGGGGCTGCACTCTCCCCATTTTATACAAGGGTCCCCCAGGGGGACACGAGGACCTCCGATGACGTGAGGAAAGACAATAGAAGACTTCCCTCCGCAAACCTGTCACTGGCCCCTCCAACGCATCGCCCTCTTTTCTCACGCCTTATCTCTCCCGCATACACTGCCCAGGACCAGGTGGCCCTGCTTCACTTCCGAGAGTCACAATTTAAGCCATAAGCAGAGTTAGAGCTGGTGCGAGGGTCCTGAGCTCCTTCACTTCTGGGGAACAGAGGCTGCCCTTGGGCCAGGCCTGAGAAAGCTCTGGGTCTGCTCAGCTGCTTTCTTCCTGACTTCACTCCTGCCCCGGAGGAAGGGAGGCTTCCAGGCATCTCCGCCTGCGGCCAGGCTCCCGCTCACACCGCTGCCCACAGTGTGGTGAGGCAGCAAGTGGGACCTTGAGACTCCTGTTCTGCCTGAGGTTCTCTCCCACCTCCTTCATGCCCACTGACGGCAGGGCCCTGAGACATGCTGGCAGGAAGCGCAGACGACGGGGAGGAGGGTCCTGGGACCCACAGACCATCACTCTGCACAGGAGCCTTCTCCTGCCACTGGATTGACTTGTTGTGACACCTGGGCCCTGAGCTGTCTGTGCTGCCCTGGGAGGTGTGCGCAACAGGAGAAGGAGGGACATGTTTAAGCTAAGTGGGGCATGCCTGGGGTGATCCTACCATGACCTCTGCCGGGTGGGTCCCCATGGAGCTTCACTCTGGGGGTGTGAGGCCAAAAAACTATGGACAACGTTGGACTCTTCCACCAAATGTTTAAAATACACTTCGTTTTTACCGGCTTCTTTAAAACAATCGACTCAGTCTTGCTGTGCTGTGGGTCGGTATGTTACAGTATGAGAGTATGAGTGTGAATGACTAGATGCATTCATCCAACAACAACACAATTACTGTGAGGCTACCATGTGGAGGGGGTGGTGACAAAATTCCTGGCCCCAGGGAAGACCAGGGAAGAATACAAACTCGTTCGTTTGCCCATTCATTAGGGACTGAGGACACTGAGATAAATGAGACACAACCTGTAAGCTGTCACCACCCAGCAGGCTGTGTACAATCGGGTAATATATTGAGGCCCCCGGGAGGGTCTGAGAAGGTTAAAGAGGAGGCAGTGCCTGGGTAGGTGAACAGCATTCCAGCCCAGAAAATGCTGTGTAGCTACACAGAGGAATGACCAGCGGCACCCGGGAGAGCTTGCGGTGTCTGGATTGTCCTGTGGGAGGAGGGATACAGGGAGAAGAGACACTAGAGAAAGTGTCCTGTGCTGACTCCTCTGCTTCTGGAGAGGAGTCAACCTTCTCCCATGTCTTCCCTGAGGTTCCAGGGGTGGAATCTCCTGGGACTGAGCCCCTCCATCCACCCCTCACATCTCTGAGTTCTGAGACCGAGATACCCCCCAGAATCTGCGATTCAAGGTTGGGGGCACCAGGTGTCGTAGAAGAGGCAACGGAACTCTGGGCCTCCAGAAAGGAGAGGCAACGGAGGGATCAGGAAGAGCCTAGATGCAAAGAAGTTGCTGCAAACAGTTTGGGATCCCAGGTTCTGCCAGCTTCCTCCCTGCCGCCGGTCTCTGCCGCCGAGTCCCCTTTACTCTCGGTTTCAGAGCCCGGGCCCTGGGTTGTATTACAGAGAGTCCCAGCCACTGAGGAAAGAGGCTTGGAAGTGTTAGAGCATCCTCCTTTCCCAAGCAGCTGCCCCCAGGAGAGCAGATGGCAGCTGTGACTGGAGAGTGACAGCAGCCTCTGTCCCCTAGCCAAGGTCTGATGCAGGTTTCAGCTGGGCCAGGAAGCCAAAGCCTGCTCTTCACATGTCACAGCTGGAAACATCTGAATGTCTGAGGTCAACATCTGCCAGGTTCCCAAGTCCTTGGCCCACTTCAATCTTTGGTAAACAAACAGAGAAATTTCTCTCTCTCTCTCTCTCTCTCTCTCTCTCTCTCTCTCTCTCTCTCTCTCTCTCTCTCCTTCCCTCCCCCTCTCTCTCTCCCTCCCTCCCTCTTTTCATCTCCCTCTCCCTCTCCCTCTCTCTCTCTCATACACACACCTGTCTCACAACAAAAAACTGAAAATGTAAGCAGCAGATGGTGAATTTAAAAATAGCACGGTTCAAGGAGCACTGACAAATTTGCCTCTGTACTCCCTTCCCTTCCGCACCTCCATCCCTCTTTCTCCATTTCACTCCTGCCTTAGCTGAGAGAGGTCACCTGGCTCAACTCTTTCAATGAACACCATGAGGAAAATGTGGCCCAGAAAGGTTAGGGTGCTTGTCGAATAGCTCATCTATTTAGTTTGTCCACCAGAAAGTTCTCTGGCTTAAGGGTCAAGGGTCAAGGGTCTTAGGATCCAAATAAGAGGGTAAAGATGCCTATATCCCTTCAAATACAAAAAGTGGTGCTTTGGTTATTTTCAATATGCCAAAATAACCCTATGATCATTAAACATTGTCCTGATCTCTGAAAATACCAGCCATCTCCTTAGTTTTATGCAGCTGAATGTAGTTTTAAAAATGATCTTCCTGTTTGCTTGGAAAAACTTCACACACACACACACACACACACACACACACACACACTATAAGCAACAGCCATGTACCTGCCGTCCTGACTTGTAAAACTTGGTTATTATTACCATTTTATGTCAGGTCACTGGTGTTCATGACTACCTCCCTTTAAGATGGTCTTGTAGTTATATATGTTGGATCTATATCAACAGGAGACAACTTAGGTGTACACAAGGAGATGGTCATGAGCTTTCAAAAACTGATGTCAATGGGAGAAACCTTAGAGAGAGTTCTCGGGGGTGAGAACAGTGGAAGTCGCCCTTCGTGTGTATTTTCTCGGCTGTGGCCCTGCACCATGTCACTAGCCAGGGCTTTCTGTCACAGAGCTGCTAAGAGCAAAGGCAATGACGTTCTCACCTTTATTCTGACTCATTAGACTGGAAAACAACACATCAGAGAGGTGACAGAGTCCACAGGCCAGAGAGTCGGATGGCCTTTCACCCCCCATGAGTGACTGTGGGGCTCTCGTCAGTTACACCCAAGCCTGGCAAGCAGAAAGGGGGGTGCCGGGTCTTGGCAGTGGCCCCCGCACATCTGCTCTGCCTGCTGTGGAGCTCTGAGTGAGCTGCCCCCTGGCCCTACCCCAGGGCCACCTATCCAATTAAACGTTCCTGTCCTGGGCCTCCTGAGGGGACGCCTTGAGTGGCAGGGGGCCGTCATGACTAACAGAGAAGCCGCTCCACAGTAGAGGTTTGCATGGGGGATGTTTAGGCTCCGTTTCTTTGTCTGCATTTCCTGTCTTTCTTCTTTGTGAGCTTATGCCTCTCCCCTTCCATCTCCTTTTTTATATTTTTGTCTCCTTATGTCTCTGTGTGTCTCCTGGTGTGGCTTCCCATCTTTCTGTCCCTGAGCCTGTTTCCTCTCTTTCCTTCTCTCATCGGGGAGGACTGCGCTCCAGGCACACAGACACCTGCACTGGCCAGAACAGCTCCCGGGCCGGAAGGAAGCCACCTGGCTGTGGACGATCAAAGTCCTGCCCTTTGACCCGTGATGGTGAAGAGGGAGCCAGGGCAAGACCTCCGCACCACGCCCAGGGCCAAGAGGTCTGGTTGGCGGCAGGGCTGCCTGCAGCTCTTAGCAGGTCCCCGATTTAGAGGATAAAGGGAGAGATAGCGTGTCCACAGGGCATTCCGCTCCCATGAGATGCATCATTGCTCTTTGCTTTCCAGAAAGGAGCAGCTGTGGCTTGTTTACCGCACAGCAGACATGCTCAGGCCTTCACGTCTGTAGCCAACAACTGAGATCTGAGTCTGTGTGACGGGCTGGGAGCTGACCTGAGATGCCTGCCAGGTGTCCCAACAGAACGGGGACAGAATATGCCTCTCCCAAACATGCCACTGGGCCATCAGGGTTCTTTGGAGCCAAAGGCACTTTGTAAGACGGCAGGTACAAGAAGGGCGCGCTGACCCTCCTCGTTCTTCCCGAGAGTAGGAGATAAAACCCCAAGAGGAAGAGGCCCTCCTTACACTAGAAGGAAAGCAACGCCCTTATCATAAAGGGCCAGAAGATGAAGCTGAGGGAATTCTCTGAAAACAGACCTTGTTTAAATAACTCTTCTCCCCTTTAGCCTCCCCGTGCAGCTGAGTTCCTTTTCCACAGCTGCCTCTCTCGTATAAAAATGTTTTGGCTTTGCCACTTCTTTGGGTCTTTGTCTCTGTAGGAGGGCACCCGTGTCACGCAACACATAGTAAGTAGATGTTTTCTCCCCCTGATTTGTCTGCAGTTAATGTAATCCTCAGGCCCAGCTGAAAGCTCTAAGATGGAAAAGGAGAGAGGGAGGGAGAGGGAGGGAGGGAGAGAGAGAGAGACTCCTGCGAGGTATGCAACAGCAATAATGGACTTGTGACCTGAGTGCCCCAGGGCCTGGCTTTTCGGGCTGTGCCATTGTCCCAGCCTGGGAAGCTGTTGCTCTGGGCTGCTCTCTAGTGGCTACCCATGAGCACTGCAGCCATGAAACTCCGAGCCCAATTGCAGGGGAACCTCTCTCTGCCCTGGGCCTTAGCAATGCCTTCCTCCTTGCGTCCTGGGTACCTGGAGTCAGTGCCTCTGCACGGTGTGCTGAGACCCAGAGCAAACCTGCAGGAGGTGGCGCTAGGTGGCAAGGGAAGGCTGTCTGCATAGGAAGTTCAAGGAGACTCAATGACCAGAAGGCTTCTTGCTGGTTCTGCCTGGACTGCCAAGCCCGGCGTGTCCCTGCTCAGCCCCTCTGACGTGGCGGCAGGCACTCTCACCTGCTTGCTGTCCTGAGTCTTCGGGGGGGTTAATGAAGTCACCCTGGAGCACAGCCCTGCCCTTGACCCTCAGTGCTGTGGCCAGGCCCACCCAGCTCCATTGTCCCTTCCATGCAAGCCCGCTCCCCTGCGGCCTGAGCGCTCAAAGCTCTGCAGGCAAATCCTGTGCTCAGTCGCAGGTCTTGCCTCCCGGGCCCTTTCTCCCTGGAGGAAATACTATCTTTGGAGCCAGTGAGATGCTGCCCTCGCTCCACACCATCTCTGTCTGTCCCTCTCGCGCCCGCAGGGGACCCTTCCTCCCACCCCCGCCCTAATATATAATGGGCAGCCCTGTGCCTGTCCCTGAGACCTGTCATTTGTGTGGGCAGGAACCAACCTGCTCATCCCTGTATCTGTATGAAACCAGGTAAAAAGGGCTGTGAAAGCACTTACACCCTGACATGAGGGCTGGTCATGACGTGGCCACGGTTACAGAGCTCTGGCCAAATGCTTTAGGGACGCAGCCTCCTGCACTGCCCACAACAGTCCTGTGCTGGGTCATCTTTCAGGCAAAGAAACTGCTCGTGTCCCGAGTTCTCTCTTTTCCTCCAGCTCGGGGCAGTGCTGACTTCACAAGCATCATGAATTCAGGGAAGCCCTGCGAGGCTAGTGTCACCCAGCAGCCAGGCATGGCTGACTTTCAGGGTGGAGGGGAGGTGAGGGCTGTTGAATGTGAAAACCTATGTGTACAGGGGCCCTAGGGCTTTATGGTGGTGGTGGGAGGGGGTGAGACGCTCAGACACGAGGTGTGGAAACAGGCTGAGAAGCAGTCCCTCAAGGTCCCAGGGCAGATGCCTCCACGTGAAATATTTAATTTCCCTTTTGGATGGTTCTCCCCTCAGGTCCTTATTATCAGCTCTGGTGCACCTGGGGGCCCTGAATGAGGTGAGTGGCTGGGGCCCGTGCATTTCACTTAGCAAAAGTCCACTGAACACCTACGAGGCCCCAGGCTTGGGCCGTGCTAAGGAGGCAGGAAGTGTCTTCGGAGTTACATTCGTGTCATCCTAGAACTGCTATTGGTTTCTTTGCAATTAAAGGGGGAAAAAAATCGAGTACCTTAGATAAGCCATTTGGAACTTGAAACATATTTGGCAAATTCACATCCTTCCTCAATGAATTCAGAGAAGTGGCAGAGCCATGAGGGTATCTGAAGTGACCAAAACAAAAGCCTGTTAGAACCACAGTCTCTGGTGTGAAGGGCGAGGCCTTGCTATGGCGGAGGGAAGCCACGGGGCATGCCTGGGCGGGGCAACCCACCCCCTCCTCCTGTGGACCGTGTCCTCCCTCCAAACACGCTTTCCCTGGAATTTCCTTTGCCGTTTGCTAGGAAAGGAGTGATGCTCTTCACAGGGGGACACACCGGCGGGCCGGTGCGGTTCATTTTTTTTATTTTTTTTTTTACGATATGAACGTTCTAAATGGGCTTTAAGCTTTAGCTAGCCTTGGCAAAGCAGCTGTGACTCAGAACAGAAAGGGTTTTGTCAAAAATAAAGAGCTTTGGCCAGATGGAAGTTTTTCTAATCCTCAGGAATTGCTGATACTTAAGCCAGCCTTTCAGCAGACTTGGCACGCCTACCTGTCCTCCCCAAAGCACAGGGCACCTCACAGGTGTGGTCCATTCTGCTAGACCTCCTGCGAGGCAGGTGGGTGTCATTTCTCTCAACAAGGGTTCGCGCTGCCCAGACCCTCCCGGTACAGACACGGGGCGAGCTCCTCTGGCCACCGCAGGTCCTTCTCCTGGCAGCTAGCTCGAGCGTGGCTGGCTGCAGGAAAAGCCGCCCCCCCCCCCCCACCTTCCCCTCAGACCCTCCAGGACCTGGCTGTGAAAGTGAGCAGGTTCTGAGGGGACCCCGTTGCGTGCTGGGCCCCTGCCTTGTTGAAGCGCCCGGCCTGCACCCACTCCCACCAAAGACTGTACAATCAGGGAACGACGTGGGTTTCTCAACCGGCCAGACGTGTGGCCTTGCTTCTGTGTGGCCTTTCCTGCAACCTTTGCCACCAGCAGCTGAGCTCTTACCTTTTGGGGAGGCTGAGCACCAGGGGCTTGTTTCTGAGGCTGGCCTCACAAAGCCAGGGGATCCTGTCGAACTTGGGAACAGGAGTCTGGAGAGAAATGGAAGGAAATAGTTGTTTTTTGTTTTTTTTTTTTTCCAGAATCTGTCGCGCTTGACCAGAGCAAGCTGATGGCAGCTAGACAGCACTCGACACATTTTTGTGTGAGCAGTTACATTTAGTTAACTCTTTTGGGTTGCCCGTACAACGGCCAAGAGCAAACAGTGTGGTCCTCATTTTGCTGATGAAGAAATGGAAGCTCAGCCCTTCGCCGAGTCACGCTGGTGGGGAGTGGATTCAGGGTTCCCGACTTTTGCGGCCACCGTGTCCTGTGTTCGCTGCCCCTTTGCTCCTGGGTCATGTCCAACTGTTGTGCAGACTCGGATGCTCCCATGCACTCCGCTGAGCATCAGCAGCCTGCTGGTCCAAGTCTCTGGTTGAGTCCGCCACCCTCATCCCTTCTCCGGGCAAAGAGAAGAAGGACATTAACTTTGTTCATCCACTTCCCAGCTGGGCGGCTTCGGAGCAGCCACAACCTCTCTGAGCCTCAGTTCTGTCCGCTCTGAGGTCAATGCAGGGACAGAAAGCTCCCTCCCGGGCAGTAGGGGTGCTGGCCGGTCTCACCCACAGCCGTGTCACCAGCACCTAAAACAGCGCTGGATCCTTGCTGGGACTCAGGGACTGTGTCGAGAGAACGCCCGGGTCCTGGGCAGTCCCCAGCCGAGGGCCTGACTTCATATGGGGAACTCAATGGGAGCCGCCGCGCTCAGCTCTCCTCGCCCAGCCCGGTCTTTCGGTGGCGGGGTTGCTCTCCTGGGCTCCGAGCGCGCGGGCCCGGAGCGGGAGTCCCGCGAACAGCCACGAGGGGGCAGCAGCGAGCGCGCCGGCGCAGGGAGGGCTCTCCGGCCGCGGAGGTTGGGGCGGCCCCGGAAGTGCTCCGCCGCCGTCGCGACCCCGGCGCCCCGGATGGGGAAGGAGGCGGGCGTCGGTCCCCCGGCCGCGCTTCCCTACGAACTGGCGGGCAGGTGGGTTCCGGGGGAGTGCTGTTTCGGGGCCTCCCTCCCGGAGGGGCGGCGGCGGGCGTGCGGTGCCCGGGCCGGGGTCCCTGCTGCCGTGACGGGCCCCGGGGTCGGCTCCTGCAGCCAAACCTGTCGTGGTCTCCGCGGGAGGAGGGCGGCCGGGCCGTCAGAGCCCTTTCCGAGCGCACATTTGCTGGCATTGCTGACGCCTGGCTCTCCCCATGGTGGCAGACGGGTCGCTGTCTCCGATCGCCACAGATCTTGGTCTTTGTGCGTTGGATGGTGGCTTTTTAGGGGGTGGTGACCTCAGTTTAAAGGATCTTTAGTTTCTCTGAGTCATTGGTTTTGGCTGAATGAGCCGCGGGGCTCACATTTGTCTGTGGGATGCAGTGGACTGTTCAGGCCTTTTAAAGACCAGGTGCCTTTAGGACCCCAGTCAGAGCTCTGGGGTCCTGTCCCTGTTCGTTTGCATAAGTGGCAGCGACAGGCCTGCAGTGACAGGGCTCGGGGAGGCTCTCAGCCCATCCACAAACCTGCGGGGTGTGCACCCCGAGTAAAGAGCTGGTTGGGAGGGGGAGGCACAGGCTGTGGGGTCAGACTTTGCATTTCGTGCCACCACTTACCATGGTTAACTTGGGTGAGCTACCTGAGCAATTTTACTAAGTTTTTTTGCTAGTTAAAGTGGGACTAACTAACCTGCAGGATTGTGGAGATGGAACGAAAGCAGCAGCTGGTTAAGGCACTTAGCACATTGTAGGCACTCAGCTGAGTGACAGCTGACAGAGGTCTATTATTATCCCAGGGAAGGTCATTTAAAACCCCACAGGAAGTTTTAATGTCATTATTATAAGAGGGCCACCACTTAGATTTTGCTCAGACGTCTAATGAAGTGAGTTGGTTTGATTTTTGACTTGGCCCTGCGCTTCACCCTGCAGCGGTTTTAATAGGCTCACGGCCTGTGTTTTTTGCAGGAACTTGGCTGTGTTGTCCTGCCTCAGAGAAGAAACTCCTTGTGCAGGCCCTGCCTGGGTTGCAGCCTTGGAGAACAAGGGAAGGTCGCCACAATATCCAACCACAACACAGCATGGGATTTCCGGAGCGGTCTTATTTCCAGACGTTATAAAGAACAAGAACCACATGGACTTCTGCATGGGAAACTGAACTGGCCTGAGTCTGAGGGGGGAGGATAATGTGCGACCAGCCTGTAACTAACACCGCGGAGATCAGGTGGCAGAAAGTCTTATATGAGCGACAGCCCTTTCCCGATAACTACGTGGACCAGCGGTTCCTGGAAGAGCTCCGGAAGAACATCCATGCCCGGAAATACCAGTATTGGGCTGTGGTATTTGAATCCAGCGTGGTGATACAGCAGCTGTGCAGTGTCTGCGTTTTTGGGGTCATCTGGTGGTATATGGACGAGGGTCTTCTGGCCCCTCATTGGCTTTTAGGGACTGGCCTGGCTTTGTCACTGATTGGCTATGTTTTGTTCGATCTCCTTGATGGAGGTGAAGGACGGAGGAAGAGTGGGCGGACCCGGTGGGCTGACCTCAAGAGCGCCCTGGTCTTTATTACTTTCACGTACGGGTTTTCGCCTGTGCTGAAGACCCTGACCGAGTCGGTCAGCACCGACACCATCTATGCCATGTCAGTCTTCATGCTCTTAGGCCACCTCATCTTCTTCGACTATGGTGCCAATGCTGCCATTGTGTCCAGCACCCTGTCCTTGAACATGGCCATCTTTGCTTCCGTCTGCCTGGCCTCACGCCTGCCCCGGACCCTGCATGCCTTCATCATGGTGACATTTGCCATCCAGATTTTCGCCCTGTGGCCCATGTTACAGAAGAAACTGAAGGCATGTACTCCCCGCAGCTATGTGGGAGTCACACTGCTCTTTGCATTCTCAGCCTTGGGGGGCCTGTTGTCCATTAGTGCGGTGGGAGCCATCCTCTTTGCACTACTGCTGGTGTCTATCTCCTGCCTCTGCCCTTTTTACCTCATTCGCCTACAGCTTTTTAAAGAAAACATTCATGGGCCTTGGGATGAGGCTGAGATCAAAGAAGACTTGTCCAGGTTCCTCAGCTAACTTAGGGAACTCCATTCTGTTATTCAGGCAAGCTGACAGACCAGCCTCCCTAGGATCCAATCGAAGGCAGAGTTCCATTCTGGAAGCAGCAGGCTGATGTGGTGGGAGGACAGAGATCCAAAGAGGAAGTGAACCAAAGGTTTGGTGGTGAAGGTGCTTGTCCTCTCTGTCGTGTGGTGGATGAAAAAGCTTTCTGGGGCCCTCAGGCATGGTTACCTCCCATGTCTACTCACTGTAACAAAGGAAGTGATGTGGTTTCTATTTATTAAAAACTAACAACATATCCAGCAAATTGTGTCTTGGTTTTTCTGTAAGCAGAAGGCAGATAGTAGAAGGGGCATGAAAAGTGAAGAGAAAATAAAACACACAAGTGTGTGTTCATAAAGTCACTTCTCTACCCTTTCCAATGTACTAATCCAGGCTCCGTTCCTTATCTAGAGCTCAGATCCTACAACTCTGGATGCCATATCTAGTTTTGTTGCCTAACACTATAGAATTGGTCTCTTAGCCTTAACTCAGAGTTTCTACTTGGTTCTTAGTGAAACATGTATGTGCCATAATATTCAGCAAAATGCTGGGGGAATTCAAAGAGGCTGGAAGTCAAACTGAGAGTATTAGGAAATATTTACTAGAAGAGATGGCATTTGAAGTTAGTCCTGGAGGTTAGGTGTGATTGAAGTGGGTGAAAGGTGGTTTAGGGGGACCCCTCCTCTGCCCCAGCAGCCCATCTAGTCAGAATTTGGGCCTGGTTTCAGATCTTTAGAATGCCAAATAAAATTCCAACTGAAATCCCAATAGCTGTCAATGTGATTCTTAACCCGAAATGTGGATTCTGTCAAAAATCAGGCTCTCCAAAATGCTGCATGCAAAGTGTGCCCACCACTGCAGCACCTCTGTTCTTACAAGCATGAAGGTGGCTGTGTCAGAGATGGGCGTTCCATGCTATGGGGAGGAAAAATCGGAATGGGAGGCTTGAGGAACAATTAGGGGTCTGTAAATATTTGGGAGTTTGGGCTTTACCCTGAAGGTAATGAGCAGTCCAGCTGACCTGAGGGGGAGTAAGTGGTCATATCATAGGCTAGTTACTTCACTGTGTTTCATTTTTTTTTGGTCTGGAAAGTGGGAATGAAAGTACCTCTAGAACTGATGATTAAGTGAGATAGTTGCAAAGTACTTTGAAGAATGCTGGACACAGCACTGTATACGTGTTAATTACTGTTGTTACTAAGTTGACATGTACGAGACCTGTGGGCAGAGACAAGACACAAAAGGCATCAGGTGCCCCAGAATAACTGGTCCCTCATGTAATCATTCCCTTGTGGGACAAGTTCCTGAATACTATCCTTTCTCTCTAGAAGTTCATTTCAAATCAAATCTCACCAGGGCACCTGTGTTCCTAAGAAGTAATGTTTTTATTTCTCTGAACATAGACCTCTCAAAGATGTCTTGAGCATTGAATTTGGACTAATAACTAGAAAATCAAAATGAGAAGAATCAAAGGGAAAGGTGGCTGGCCTACGAAAACAGTCACGACTAGCCTGCTGGGCCTGAAGGAAGGCTCCAGGGAGATAGTCCCTGCCTAGAACAGTGCTAGTGGTGCAAGTGGATGTGGGTTTGCTTCGCAAATCCTGACAGAGAGGAGCAGACCCCCTTTGAAGTTTGAGCAGGGCAAGTTTAAGACATAAAAACAATTCTACACACTTTCTGCATGTAACACCTAGAAGTTTCACAGGCCAGGAATATAAATGGATTCCAAAAAGGTTTGGGGGAAAATGCAAATAAAAAAGCCGTGTTCTGTAAGAAAATGTTGAGTACTACTACATGAAGGATGAAGAGGTTCAGGGATTGTAGCTGGGATGGAGGGATCAAGGACAGGTAGAACTACAGGGTGGTAGGTGTACTTTATTTGGGAGCATGATGGGGCTGACAGGTGATTGCCATGTGCAGGGACCTGAGTGTGGCGACATGCACTGGTTCTGCATGGGGACTGTGTGCTATGTCAGTCCTGCAGACTTCTGAGTGAGCCTTTGGGCAGCTGGCTTAAGTTGTGGGTTTAAGAATTCATGCTGAGCATATTTGGGGAAGCACAAGGAGCTATCATTTGCACCTTCAAAGCCAAAGGCTCAAGGTCAAGAAAAACAAAAACAAGCCAGCAGAGGGCATCAGTCATAGTTTTACAGTATTTCAAACAGGCGGGATGCCGGAAAATGGGCTGGGACACAGTGCCATCTTGTGGAAGTTATTGGTAGTCTCTTTTATAAAGAAATTTAATAAGAGTTTTGGGATTTTTGCTGAATTGTGCTTTGGGATCTAGCTGAGGTTCCCACAAATTCATGAAATAAATAGCACACTGGTATTTGATAAGTTATAATAGCCACGTTTTTGAGCACCCAGCGTGTACCAGGCACTGAGGTGGGCATCTTATGTACATTGTCTTACCTATGTCTCTTAATCCTGCCATGCAGGTATTATTTTTACTTTAAAGTTGCGTAGACTGAGAATCCCCCCAACATTTAACAAAATCTTTACAAGGCCTATCTCTACTCACTTTCTACCATTCACATTTTATGATGTTTGGCCTCAGAAATTTATTCAGCAAATATTGAGCACTAAATATATGACATACTGTTTTATGTGCTTGTGATGTATGTATGACTCAAAGATCCTTGACCTAATAAAGCTTACATTCTAGCAGGAGAAGGCACAGAACAGACATAGGAAGGTAATAACAGCCATGGGGGAAAGTAATGGCATTAACTAAAGAAGTCAGGGTAGGTCTCAAGGAAAAGATAACATTTAAGCAAAGACTTGAAATGTGTGAGGGAATAATCCAGACTCCAAGGGGAAGAATGTTCCAGGAAGAGAAAAGAGCTAAAACAAATGCCTGAAACCTTTTTCCATTATGTTACTTGTAGCTACAAAAATATACTGTCTTAGCTGTCACCCACTTCCGTGACTTGTTACTGTCTTCAATATTCCTGAGTCTCTCTGGCCCCTGGATATGCTAAGGGTTCTTTATTCTGTGCTTGCTCATGGCTCCTGCTCACCAGGGGCTCTGAAGATGGGACCTGGGTCTGAAACTCAGGACCCAATACAACGTCCTGTAAAATGTGATTAAAAACAATGGAAGCAGCAGTTTTTATGCTTGACTCATTTAACAACCACCATCTTATCTGATCTTAATATGTCGATATTACTGCGATTCAACAGTAACTTGTAATATAAAAACAAAAAAATGGGGGTATATGTGGGTAGAGGAGGTGGCTGGTGTGGGCTACGGAAGCATTTTTCTTTTTCAGCAACGTTCTCTTCCTGTGGGTGAGGTCCATGTTTTTAAAAACAGATTCACAATTGTAAAGATTTACTTCAGAAGATTCCAGTATCTATTTTCTGAGTGTTTTTTTAAAATAATAAAAAATGGTTCTAAAACAGACGTTGCCCAGAACAACATTTTCTCAAAGTCTAGCATGAAAAGGCTACAAGTACATCATACTCCAAAGCCACGGGAAGTGTCTGTATCTGCAAACGAACAGCAGACGTTATTTCCTTATCTCCTTGTGGCTTTTAACCTGCAGGATGCTTGTTGAAACATCCCCGTCAGTTGTACCTGTGATGCCCAAAGTTCACAGACATTCACTTACCAGGGAAACTCTGTAAGGAAAGGATTGGAAGTTTGATGTTTCCTTACCTTTAGTTCTCTCTTCTCCATCTATCAGATATCTTGGTTTTTTCTGGTTGGAGCCTGGGGAGCTCTAACAACCATCACTGGTCCAGGGGAGACCGCTATAGGTACCTTCTGAACCTAAAGCCTTTTTATTAGAAGCCAAAGCAAGGTTAACGGACCTACTTCAGTTTCAACACCACCGTGTCGTTTTTCTCAACCGACACTTAGGTGTTTTAGAGTCTTGTGTTATGCCATTCCATTAGAAATGCAAGGTTTAGTTTCTGATTGGCCGAAGTGAGTTCTAGTGTTCCTTTCTTTGTCAGAGGTCAAAACCAGCATGTTCTAGAATGTTAGCTTGCAATGAGTCAAGTGGACAACCTGGTTCTAGAACTCAAATAGCTTGTTTTATGTTGTAAGCTACTTTACTCCTGTCACTGCTCCAGGGCTCCCAATAACTAGGACATTATTATGAATTCAAGGCAGGTGTGATGCATAAATAAAGGGGTGAGGGTATTTAAGAAGTGTTATTTTTTATTACAGGTACAGTGGTTCATTCCTTCTGATCATCCAAGTTATGGTCAACACAGAAGAATGCTGTGTTTTTTAAACTCTCAAATGTTGAGTGAGGAAGTAAGGGCAGGGGATTTGGGTAGAGGCATATTATGAAACTTAGAAACACTACAAACAGTAAATACATATGCAAAAACCTTCCCATATTTTAATTTTACCCCAGGCTGCTCCCTTCCACCTTTTTCCTATGGTGAGGAAGGGACCACACTTCTTTGCTGAGATGGGTATGATTGCCCAGGAATTGGTTCAATTATGCTATGTCTTGAGTTTTCTTTCCTCCTTGTTCATCAGGTCAACTAAGTTTTAAAGTCCCCTAAACTGTATCATGCTGCATATGAAAATAAGTTCATGTTGGAGACAAAGTAGAAATGTATGTAACACCTAAAAAAGGTGAATTGGTGAAAACCCTCCCGTTGAGAACTGTTTCAGTTTGGGGAGGTGGTGTGAAATCATCCTGAAACACTGTCTGTTGTGACAGGAAGTCCCATCCAATAAGAATATAAATTACAGATCAACCACCTGGGCTCCAGGTGAAGGGGGCCAGAGGCTGGGGGCTGTGTTATTCTGTGTCAGCTCATCACCTCCATGTGGACTAGAGCTTTAGTTGATGATTGACTCTTCTTAGTTATCAGGGCTTCTCACTCAGTCCTTGAACCTGGGATGTAGGTAAGAACAGATGTGTTGTGTCATATGAAAATTTTAACGTGAGAATTTTTTTCCCCATTTTGAGTAGAAAGTGAAGTCCTTAAGACTTTTATGGTCCAAAGAAAGAGCATTGTTAGTGAGGGTCTTGAATTGGGCGTTCCTCCCCAGGAGTTCCACATGGACTCTTTGCCAGAGCTCGCCTAGGGTAGACATGAAGGAAATGGAATGCCAATTCCTGATGAAAAACACCATTTCTTACTTTCCAGTCGCGTAGGTTCCTGTCTTAATATGCTGAAGTGATCTCATTCAATGGGACAGACTTTTACATTCTGGTTTAGACCATATCAATCTTCAAAAAGATAATTCTGAATTAAATTTCAGGAAGGATTCAGATCACAGGTTTGGTGGGATGTAGTTTATTACCTTAATAAATATTTTATTTGAATAAATCTTTGGGTGCTTTTTAAAACAATAGCTTAAAATTTTTAATGGTACAGTTGCCATTTGATGATTAAGGTATTAGAAAAAGTTATTTCCCTCCAAAACTCATGTAGATTCCATTATTCTAATACTTGACTGTCATCAAAAATCTTTCTTTGCCTTGTACTTTTATTCTGAACAATATTTTCCCTCTAAATTTGACAAAATACAGGTTTATGTGTTTAGGACCTACAATTTCTTCCATGATTTTACATATTTTATCTCCTACAAGAATATTTAGAAAAATAACAGAAATAGCAAGCCGTTTTTAAAAAATGTATTTTTATTGATTTCAGAGAGGAAGGGAGAGGGGGAGAAAGAAATATCAATGATGAAAATCATTGGTCAGCTGCCTCCTGCAAGGCCCACACTGGGGATCGAGCCTGCAACTCAGGTATACACCCTAAGAATTGAACTGTGACCTCCTGGTTCGTAGTTTTGACACTGAACCACTGAGCCACGCCGGCCAGGCAATAGCTAGCTGTTATTATGCAATAATTATCAATGGGATCCTTGGAGGCAGGTTGAAATGAATCAGCTTTCTTTTCTAGACATCCAGAATTCTTACTGCATCTTTTCATGCTTTTATTGGACAGATATTTCAATGGAAGATAGATTATTACTCACTCCAAATAGCACCTTAAATCTCCATGCTTTAAGAACTTAAAATCAATCGTTTTTCAATTTAAGCTCCTCAAAAGAGCAAATTATGTGCCTTCTACCTTACCTGGTTTTAGTCGAAACAAACTCTTTTTTTTTTTTTTTTTCCATTTGGGTCTTCTTTAGAAAAAAGAAACAGGACACACTTCATTTTTTAAAATATATAGAATAAACTTTGTTTTTATTATAGACACGGATCAAAAATAAAAGTTTTTATGTACATATGACATATAGTGCAAATGAAAGGCTTTGCAACACCACGATGGACAAGCTGTTGGAAACGAAAGGAGATGGATGATGGGGGTTAAGATGGTCGTCCTGGAACGGCAGGAGGGGGTCGCCTGGTAAAAACAAAACAAAACTAATAACAAAAAACAGACACACAGATGCAGAGGAAGCAAACTATGTTTGAGTTACACAACAAAGCCAAACAAGAACATGCAAAATTATCCCACAGAAGTCCAATTCAAATTAGACCCAAAAAGCATGCAGACACTTGGGGCACACGGGGGAATGCCATGTGGCAGTTAGCTGTCCCAGGATTTTTTCTGGCCATCAGCAGTGTGCTAGATAGGAGCCATCCGAGTCCACTCCAAAATCTTATGGAGGAATCCATGCAATCGCACTCAGAGAACTGGGCACAGTACCAGAGCCAAATACCTTCATGACTTGAGTACTTGTTTCCCACCCTGACTTTGGGACATTCACTTATTTCCAAAGATTTCCATGTTGTGCAATCTCCATAGGGGGAGAGGGAGTTGATAGAGAAATATGACAGGTGACATTGTTTTTCAAGGTGACGTCAAATGAGAAGATGTCAAAAGATCAAATGAGCTATGTAATCACAATGCAGAAAATGTCAGGATTGGAGGAAAGGATTTGCAAGTAAGAATTTGCTGCAGGTGAATATCCTGATGTGAGGGCCTTTCCAGGCCCAGGGCAACTACAAGGTGAGGCCTGGTCCATGGTGACCCCAGGATTTTTGTAGGCTTTTCCTCTGTCTCAGAGCTGGGGTGCCTCTGAAGTTCTGAATGGTTCTGACCTGAGTCCAGGGTAAATGAGATTTGGTTTGCTGTTCTCTCTCCATGCCCCTAGCCTGACTTGCATCTTGTCAGGCTCACGGGTTTGGAGATAAAGTTCCAGAACTGTGCTTCATGTAGACATCAGCCTCTCTGGGTGTTTCATGGCTGTAGAAGGTCCAGTCAAGTCTCCAGCACCAGGCACAGTTCTGGTTTCTGGCAGTATCTACACTTCAATTTTCTCTTTCTAACCAAATCAGGAACAGACTCAACATTACCACAAGCCATGAGCCGGGAGGTTAGCTCGGTCGGCGCCCTACCCTCTGGGGGACTTCTCTGAGGGCTACATGTTCAACAATATACTCACTTCCGTCTTACTCTTGTAACACTTCAGTGAGTGGAGCAATGAGGTCTACAAAAAAACAAACAAACACAGAAACAAACTTCTTTTTCATTGTCTCTGAGATGTTAAGGAGCCAAAATGATGGGGCTATTTCTGAGCAGTGGTTAAAAAAAAAAAAAAAAAAAAGATCTCACCTCCGCGCAAGTCCAAGACCATTTTTTTCATCCGTCCAATTTAAGCTGGCTACACTAAAGAGGACTCCCATCCATATAAATGACAAAGAACTTGTCATTGGTCCCTAACCTTTCAAGTGAGGAGGTAGGGGGGTCTGCAAGCTTTGAGCTGTGGAAATCCAGGTAATGGGTGTCCCTGGTGTTTTCATGAAGAAAGTGGAATTAAATTCCAGGCAGGCTCAATGAGATTTATTACCTGGCCAGCAAACAAACTGTTTTTGAATTCTGGAGGGGCTTTGGGACACTTTAACAACCTCAGCAGGGTGGGAAGGAAAGCCATTAAACCGAGTAGCGAGTCCTCAGTGCTGAAGGGACAGGACATTCTGTTTGCATTTGCCACAGTGTTTTTCTGTTGGCGTTACTTTGGTGTTCTAACCCAGACACAGGGCCAGAACCCCATGTCTTGGGATACAGGGCAATCGCCCCAAATATGGATTAAATCTGAAAAGACAGAAACATCAATTGGGCTATCAGCTGTTAAAGTGTGTATACATTTTTGGGGGACACCCTGTATATTTCACCAACAGGGAGAATATTTGCTTCCAACCTCAGAACGACGTTTATCCCCTCAGACAACTCTGTCTTTTCCTCTTTGCTTATCCTGGGTCTAACTTTCCTCTCGGGACCCATTAGGTCATGGATCATGGTAGTTTGGGTTTTGCTATTTCCTTTCCATTATGTTCTATATGTTGCTTGCGCCATGCTGAAGTGCGTGAAGGCAAGTCCTGAGACTATTTGGACCTTTTATATAAAGAGTTCTAAAGGTACCTGATACTGTTGCTGCCCCTAAAATAAAAGTCAGAGGACTAGATACGAACACTGAGTAGCTAACAAATTTCAAAGCCCCCTATGGCAGTATTCACCATGCGAGTTAATCAACCTAACCAAGGTCATAATGTCGGGTTCCATCTTCTTAAGCTTTCTGAAAAATAACTTCTCAGAATTGTTCTGCCAGAACAGGAAGATGAGGAGACAGGAAAAGCTGAGTAAAGAACACGGCATAATTCATACAGAAAAGACTCAAGTAACAATGAGAGTGATGAGTCACCCCGTTTCTCTGGGATCTGCCTCAGTGCTGCCTTCTGGCCTCATGGTGACATTCCTGTGGCAAGATCTTCCTCAGGACATTTTTCTTTTCTGTCACAATCTCGCAAAACCTTCTCTGCTTGCTTTCTTGGCCCATCATTCAGGGAACTTAACATCCTAGAGCAGCAGGGAGCCTGAAGTCTTGGGCATGTAGGACAAGAAAGGCATTGCAAATGGGCATCCTTTTCGATTCTTCTCTGATGCTCTTTTATTTGAAATCAGCCTTGATCCTTTCCTTTATGAGAATAAAATGGGGGTGATGGAATTTTTGAAGGAGCTCTTGTTTGGAGAGAGAGAAAAGGTCTTGAAAATTATCTGTATCCTCCACAAGGCTCGCTACGACTCACTGAATGCACCTCTCTAAACTGCTTCATGCCACCTGTTCCCATTGACCTTCCTGCTCAGGTCCAAACACTCCTATGACAAAGCACCAGAGCTCCAGTAGGACTGTCCTAAGCTGGGAGCGCTGGCCGCTCTCACAGGTGACTGTCTCTGCTGGGACGGTCACACCCAGTGCCTTTTCCCACCAGCCTGTGAAATGCTCTGTGAACAAAGCAACAGGGGCCAAGTGAGTCTGAGAAACATGGAGTACTAACCCTCTCCTGGAGGCTCACGCTGCAACCTGATATGAATGCTTTTGTACAGTCTTCGAGTAAAAAACAAACAAACAAAAAACATAATAGAATTTTCAGTCATCCTTTCCCAGGTACATTTAACCAAGAAACCCACGTGTGTATAAAACATTAGAATCTCATGGAATGCACTCCGGAAAACTTCCGCCAACATCTCTTGCATGTATTCTAGTTATTAGGCATTACAGTGTGAAAGATTCTACCACAAATGGTCTTCAGAGGGACCGTGGTAGATATGGGTTGTACCAGGAAGGGGGGGCACCACAGCCATCTCCCCCAAATTCCTGGTGAGTTTCTCAGTATGCAGTGCTAAGATTCCCGGAGAAAAACAAGATTCTGGAAAACTAATTGAGAAAATGTTTACATGGTTCCAGTACTATTTTAAAAATAAAAATGGAAATTTGTCACATAGTTATGCTAAGGTCCCTTGGTTTTAGTAATTTCTATGAGAATCTATTCTGAGTGAAGAATCATGCAGTAAAACATGTCCCCCCTCCCCTGCACAGCACCTCACACACATGCACAACATGGCTCTCATCCTGACTCCCTCTCCAGTAAGCAGCTGCCTCTGAAGGCAGTGTTGGACCCACACGTGGGAGATGTGGGAGAACAATAACCACAGGACAGCAGGAATCAGCACAACAGTCTTTCCGATTCATCTTTTCACTGTGAGCGGATTCTGAACACAGGGAGAGTAAACTAGCATCCGTCCCCCGCCTGCCCCAGCCCCCTTGCCCCCGTCCCACTCCTCCTTGTCTCTGCTTTTGGATGGCACAATCTGGGACCTATGCGTGTTGGCAAGGGGCCAATTCTCAAAACTCTTAATGATGAGTCTTTCTTTAGTCTCGAAACACAGGAGGACAAGGATGTGTGTGACTACTGAATACTCTTCCATTCTCTTAACATTGAGGAAATGGAAAGGGGTTAACTTGTTTCCTAATTCCCAAAGAGTAAACGATGGAGGCCAACTACTGAGTCAGGAACTCATTATTTTCTGTAAGAAATGCCTTCTGTGGATCTAACATATGGCCAAAGTATTCTTCTTCCCAGGGTTTCTCATGAACACTTCTTTGCAACAGCAAAATGCCACTGTGCCTCTTGGCAGGTGTCATGTCACACCCTCCAGCTGTTGAAGGTTTGGGCTCTTCTCGAGTCTAGTCCAACAATGACTTCAAATCAGGAATAAATGTCACCCCCACTCTCCTGCCTTTGATTTTTCCTATTTGCCGCTCCCTTTAAAAATCTCATTCTTCCCTGAGTTAATGACAGTAATGCCAAATGTTATTCTCCATGTTGGTAATTCTGGGCCAATTCAATCAAAAGAGTTAGAAATATTTACAAGTCTCAGCTCTTTACTGTTATGCACAGAAATGACTCGAATACATACAAAAAAGGAGGAGGGGGGAGTCCTTCAAATGTTATCATTTATTTCAGGTTCAGAAATACAGCTTCACATTTTCACAACAGGCACCTGTGACCTTCACGGCTGATACAGGCTTTAGGAACTGGCTTCAGAATTTCCATTTGCAGAGTCCATCCACATACCAGCATGAAGAAACCCCAAAGTGCCAAAAGACAGTGGAAAGTATTCTGGCTCAAATTAATCAAAGACAACAGCGGAGACAAGATTTTGCTTCTGTACACTGCTTCTTCATAGAAAGGCAAAAGAGGAATTTGATTTAAAAAGGGGAGTGAAAATAACATAGACAAGCAAGCAAAACACAGGCTGTACACATGAAACCCAACCCCACTATGCAGTCATAGTGGAGTTTCTGGTCAGCAGGAATCATTTTTATCATAACTTTCAAAACATTACATAATGAGCAAAGTTGGAGGGATTCGAGGATAAAAAGGAGATGCCTTGAGCTGAGCCAGGCAAGAAACCCAGTCCAGAGAAGTGAAAGGTCTCTTGAACATACCAGGATGAACAGGTCTTCCGACAAACAAGAGGCTGTCCTTGAGCTTCCCCTCTCTCATTCTCACACATTCATACATTCTTACACATATATACCAAGAGCAAAGTTTATACTACATATGCTTCAAAATAGTCCTGAAGCTCAGAATACAGAGCACCACATAATTTTAAACACACCAACTAGTCAGGATGACTTAAGATTACCTAGAAGACACATTTGAGCTTTTAAGAAAGGACTGAGTGATTGAATGAACTCGCAATTGTTTCTCTAAAAATTGTCTAGTTTCCTTCACATTCAACTCTCAGTTCAGAGCTAGCAGTCCTCTGGGTGAAATGGTATAAATCTAATGTCTTGAGTTTCACATATTATGTCTTTTTATTGACGTCCATAAATAGAGACCTCTATGTAGGCTTTAGTCTCAATGTTAAGGAGATTCCTGTCAATTTCAAATTATATTGTTTTCCAAATACAAAAGTATTCACCTGAAAAAAGGGGATGGATGACCTATCTCCAAGGTATTAAGAAACTTCTCTTCTGCATTTTTAACCAATTAATTCAGAGAGATCCACTGCTTTTGTTATATTACTGTATCCCCTATTTTTTTTAACCTTTACTGGAAAGAAAATATGACTATGTAGACCAACTTAGCTGTTTAAGAATCAGCTCAGTAATCCAAGAATCATTAGAGAGCTTAAAGGTAGGTTTCCAGGTCTTACACTTCTGATCGAACTATATCAGCAAAGGTTATTTCTTCTTAGACAGCAATGCTGTGATTTAGATACAAATGCCTGTGGATGTTATCCCACCATATTGTCATGGTAACTCTTAACTTTGTGCCTCTCAGCATGAATACAATCTGGAGAGAATTTTGTATGCCTCATACTGTCTGAGAAATGGACCACTGTTGTCACATATTATGGCAGACTCTCCAAAGCTACCTCTTGTATTAGCACAGTTTAAAAAAACAGATTCATACCCACACATACAAAGCACATGTATACATACATATTTATACCCATACGCATACATACAGTACACATACAATCACACTCATGCTTGTGGCATTTTAACAAGGGCCTTTAAACCTACTTACCCAAAGGGGCACAAAATACAGATACTTACAGAAACAAATTGACTGTGTATATACTATGACACATAAAGACACATGCATAGAAAAGGTGTTTTAACACAGAAAACATCAACATTGATAACATACTAGTATTAAGTCCCATTTCATATTTGAGAATTATGACTGATGCTATACTGAAAAGTCATAAAATTAATCTACAGGACTACTTTTTAATCCTAAAATTTTAATCCTAAATCAGAAACTGTTTCATGATAATGTTTTAGAATAGATGAGTTTGCATCTGAACACATAGGCAATTTGCTAATAAATAGACCCCACTGCTCTCCTATGTTATAAAACACAGCTAAAAGCAATAATCAGAAGAGTAATTTTGGTAGATGACTTCTGGAAATGCAATATAACTGTTCTGAATTAATACTATTTCAATAATCTTTCTATAGTTGAGTAAATGGTTATTCCAAATTAGTCAATAAGCATGCAAGTTTTAGCATGTGACAATAAAACAGACCTATCAAACAGTTTATTTTTCCAATTACTAGAAAGCTGTATACTTTATTTTGTTATGCTAGACATCATGGAGCTCCATCTATTACATAGATCATATCAGAGTTCAGAGGAAGTTGCAATAGACCTGACATGGAATGGAAAACACTCAGGAAGCTCATTGAGCTACATTCCCACCTTAAGGCCTGATATGAACACTGTACTTCAAACTATACACACCCTTAGTGCTCCCCACTTCATTCACATTGACATCTCCCTTTAGTGGGATGCACAGCTCTGGGAAATGGGATTAATGCTAATCATGTGACATTGTAGCAAAATAAAAATATTCTCCAACAACAACAACTGAAATTCCAGGGGAGGCTAGGTCTCACCAGAAATAACTTGAACTAGAACTAGAATAACTAGAAGAAAAATGGAACCACAAAGAGAGACAGTTGGGACAGTGAAACTGTGTGATTACACTGAGAGCAAGAGCCAAAGAGGACAAATGCCATTGTTTACGACTGCATAGGATCATGGGAAAGGAACTTGGAAAAGGAATCTCCAGTTTTCTCTGATAGGGCTTGTGCGGTTATCCACAATATTTTCCTTTAACAGAAAGACATTTTTGAAATACAGCAAAATGCAAAACCACATATAGCACAAAGCCAAACCCTGCAGTATATGTTCCTGGAGCTGCCTATTTTAGAGAATTAAAAGGAAGAAGCAAAGGGAATCCTTAAAAGAGAGGATTTTATAGAAAGATCTCACTGTAGATTATTTCACTATGAATGTTTACTTAACATATTTCCATTTAGCTATGACACTGTTTTAAAAAGAACATGTTTCCTTCACAGAGAGTTAATGTTTTTTTTCCAATGGAAAAAAAAAGATATAAGAAGATTTAGGGTGGTGATCTTTATTCAATCACATAACTTTCAAAAATGCCCTTTTTATGAATTTTGAACTCTCTGAGTTTTGCCTAAGTGGGCTAGCTGTAACCTTTTAGAATAAGTTCAAAACAATGCCATTTAGCTTGGTGAGTTCTCTTTTTAATAATGGTTGAAAGTTTTTACTTCATACTTTATGGGTGTCTGCTTTGGGTATAAACTACACAGGAAATTAAAGTTAAGTTAACATACAAATCATGTTTGCTACTTTCAAAGGGAGACATTTCAGTTGGTGAAAACTGATTTACTTCTGCAGAATATGAAATAGTGTCGCGGGACGCCGCCAACCAGTGAATACTTGGTCTGCTGTCTGGGAACAGTTAGCAGACAAAATTCCAGTTGGCTTCTGGCTGTTTCCTACGTGCTAATCATCTGGTCCTTCAGCCTTAAGACTGAACTATTAACCCCCAGCAAAAGGGCTCTTGTAAATTTCAGAAACGTTACAATTTAACTATTTGCTTTGGATGTCAGTATCTTAATGCCATTTTCTGGAATGACCTGGATAAAGACCCTGACGTTGTCTAAGTGACTTTTCATTTCATCCCAGGTTCCATTCCTTAAATATAGTTACCCCATAGTGAGGCTCATGATTCGTGAAGACAGCGTAGAATGTATAGACAGTTACTTTAAGCTTGTTTTAAAGGTGGGATACATTTTTAGGCAAGAGAATTATATATCAGCAAAGAGAGGAATACTTTTGCTCCAACCAACAAAATAATCAACTGGAATTAGTGTTAAAGCATAATCAGCCATGCCTAAAATTAGATGAATCTGAAAAAAAATAAAGATATTTTCCATGTCAGCCTCACTGTGACTTAGGAGGGGGTGATTACATAAACGAATAAAGAAAATACATTTTCCAGATGCTTATAGAGATGTGATATTTTGCTTCTTCCTGAATTCTGAATTTAACTAGTCAAATCTATTGGCTGCCTACAGAAAAACAAGCTCTGAGTCGCTGGCTGTTGAATGTACTTCTAGCATGAAACCAAACATACTGGCAGGAGGGGAAGCCCTCTGGAGCAACCAAGGCAGTAACTTTTCCTTTGAGAACAACCTCACACTTTTCGAAGATCTTTATTCTTAAGAAAATCCAATTAAAAAAAAATTACTTCCCAGCAGTCTTATGAAATAAAGAGGAAGGAATGGATCTGAACAGGTAATTATGGAATAGAAAGAAACATTAATAATAAACAATACCACATTTGTTAGCCAAAACAGAATGTGGCACAATAAATGTGTATGGCTTAGGTGTAAGCCCACCATCTGATATCTCTTAAGAATTATATTTAATGGGCTATCTAGAAGGTATCCTGGGAAATTTCCTCTTCAAAGAAATTTCAAAAATATGCCAGCGAAGGCATATAGTCCCCAAGGTATAGGGCTGCCATACAAACCTACCTTGGTCGATAAACATAAGAAGGCTGGAAGGGTCAGCAGTTTTCAAGAGTCAAACCTCAATGGTTTGACATACCATGAGCAATGCAGATGAGTGACAGATGCATTAGTAAAACTGGTTACTTGTCTACTGATGTCCACACATGCTACTACTCATGATTTACTGCAATGGTTATCAAATATGTTGCTTTCATATAATTCATTAGTAATTAACTGCCATGCCAGACACTCCGTTTAGTCTAATAAGGACTCTAGTGGACGGATTATAGTGGGACGAGTTGGTGATGGGGGTGGTCTCCGGCTAGAAAGAGAGAAAGAGAAAGGTAAAGAAACAGGTAGACTATCTAGCAGAAGTCTGCCCCAAAGACACCGAAGAAGAGCCATTGCCCGCATGCTCATGCACAGACAGGCCAGCAGGAGTGGTTGCCACCTGTGATAATTTTAATACTGTTAGCTTTCAGTCACACATCATTTTTTTAAAACAAAAATGAGGTGTTTTTCATACGCAAATCTTTCTGAAAACATAAGTCATCCCTCCCAATAGTGCAAATATTAACTCACTGAAAAACCAACCAAAATATACTGCATGTTCTCAGCCAATAGCATATGATCACAGGGAGTTAACTGCATTGTGTAACTATAAAGTATAGTCTAGGAACCAATGATAGGCCTTAAAGAATGAGGAGTTTTGAATTTTTATTTTCCATTATGCAATAATATCTTACTCGTTTCCTCCCTGTCAGGGTATTTGTGGTCATTTCTAATTGACTTCAGAAATTGCTTTCTCCAATTTGTTCCATAGCTACATCTAATGGGCAGAAAACCAGAGAATCAAGGTTTTTGGAGTTCTCTATGGTAAGTGTAAGTAGGCTCAGGATGAGTACCCAAGTATCCGAGCATCCAAGTATTGGTAAATGGCATGACCTCTTGTTCCCATTTCATGTCCTAGAATTTTATTATTAGTAGTAATTTTATTATTAGTAGTAATTTTGCTTACTTTCTAGTTGGTAATGGTGTTTCTGATAGCTGTGATTAATAAACAAACTCATGATAATGTAGTATTATTGTACCTGTCAACTTTACCAAATAATACTCTTCATTTCCTGATCTTCCACATTTATTTCCTAAATGTATTAATAAGTCTTTGTGTGTGTACTTGGCTTCGTATGTAGTATCTTGGGGAGTGATTTTTATAACCAACAAAATTCAGTTAAATTCTATAAATTAACATATTTCTTCTTGATAAAACTCTCCCATTGATCCCATTGATTTTTTCCTCCCAGAAAGACCTCTTCTTGAATGTCATGGAATTTCCTTCTGTATTGGAAAACTATAAATTAACCAAATGAAATATCCTTTCTCAGGTATAAAGAAGAAAAGTTAGAAAAGTTAAAGAAAACAATCATGATATGTTAAAAAAAAATCACAAAGTTATAAAATAAAATTAGATACTTAAGGAAAAAACAAAGCAAAAGAGATATTGTTGATTAGTGGCAAAAATATCAACCATTTAGGCACAAATTCATAGGTATCAGTAAAGTTCCTTTTGCTTCCTGCACTTAAAAAAGTCTAAGTGGCTTTAGAAGAAAGGTTTCATTGGGAAAGTGCTTTCTAGCTTAACGTCTTATACTAGTCTTCTCATTAAGCAAGTACTCAATTTTTGAAATTTGGAGATACTTTATAGGCATAGTAAGAAAACGAAACCAACCAATACTAGCTGTTTAGTGGAATAAACAAGTAAGTCCTCTTCCTGCAGAGAAGTGACTGGCTACTGTGACCGCCTGAAATGCTTTGGCCATTCCTTGCTGGAAAAAATCCAAAATGCCTGTTTCCACTAGTATAGTGCTCTTGTTCATTTAAATGGCCATATTTATTTAACTTATGTCCTGAATCTTGAACCTGCATCATTTTCCCCTTTGATGGGAAGGTTCTAAAAGCCAGAGGTCATGTCCAGTTAACTTGTTTCATACAGTGTTTAGCTTGTGTTACATCTCAGTATCTTTCTGTTCAGCCTTCAAGACCTGGGTGAAGTCTTCTCTGATCTCCCTTCCCCTATCTTGATACACTGCTTCTACAGCATAGCAACATGACTCGGTATCATATGGAACCCTGATTAGGTTTATGCTTCTCTTCCCCCCATTAGAAATGGGATTACTCATCTTCATATTCTTGCAATGTTTACCTTAGGGGCTTGTCATTCACCCACGCAATGCTGGACAACTGGATAAGTGAAAGTTACTCCTAAGGTAAGAAACAGCTTATAAGATCTCGTGTTATCCATTGATCTTTCCATGACACAAAAGGTATTTGTTAGTAAATGAGTGCTATGGCAAAACGATCACACACAAAATTATAGTGACATGTAGGATTTAGACCCTTAGAAACTCCATCTATAAAGTATTTGACTGCTCAATTCTTTAGTAGGTGTTTGAAATAAACACTAAATAATAGGCCCCCTGTCCTCATGGAATTAAATAAATATCACACTATCTATAGAAAAGTATTCTTAGCAATTAAGCAGTTATTGGGAGAAGGGCAAAGGAGTTGGCCAGAATTTGAACTTAAAGAAGAGAAATTCTAGTAGAAGACTCAATAATGGGTTAGATTCAGTTAGGGAATTTCATTTGAAAAAAAAGTGAATCTTAAACTATAAATTCAGTGACAAGTAGGATATAGTGGGGCATGGTGGGTTGGAAATTGTTTCATGCACATGTGATAACTTGAACCAAGGACTACAGCCAAACAGGGAAAGGAATGCAAACTGGGTTCTTTTCTGATCCTTTTGTTCTTGGCTCAAATGTCTTTCCTCACCCCTTCCTGACCACCATCACCCCAATCACTTCATGATGTTTGTGTATTTCATAGCATTTACCCCTGGTTTTAATTACGTATTCATTTTCTAGATTATTGCCTGTGTCTTCTTAGTAGATTCCTTGAGAGCGGAGACCACATAGTTTGTATTTATTACATGTCTTCAGCATTTAGTATAATGTGATTAGAAGGCAGTGAATAAATGTTTATTAAATAATGAACAAATACATGAAAAGCCCAAACAAAGATGTTTAACCAGGTTAGAGTATAGGCCAGGTCAATGAGTAGGTTTAATGAGGCGGGAAATGTAGCACTTGGAGGCTTATATTTGAAGTATCAAGATTATATATAAAGAATCAGAAGTCAAAAGATGTAATTCCAGCTCCAATGGCCAATTTATACAATTATTAACTCACTATATATAAGCCTCAGTTTTCTCATATATGACATAGGAGACTCACTAGAGGACCTATAACATGACTTCCAGTTATGCATTATCAGCATTATTTATTGAGCACTTATTATGTGTACTGCATTATGCTGCATGACTTTTAAGAACTCATAATCTACTCCTAGTGGAAGACAAGTGGGATAAAACAAATCTGCAAGGAGTTCTACTATAGCACCCCAATTTAAGTGGGAAAAATAAGGCAAATTTTTGTAATTCAGACGCTGAGAATATGTTCTGGGAGCTTGAAAATACAAAAATGTGATCAAAACAATGGCAAAGAGGATTTTAATTGCGGCGTATAAAACCTGAACGTTATAGGAGAATGCAGGTCTGTAACGAGGAAAAAGAAACCAGAAATGAAATGATGAAGAATGAAGGGAGGAAGTCAACACTGGGGAGAGAGAGAATAGAAAGATTTCAAAACTCTGATGGCCAGTAACTTCTCATTAACCTCCTCCCCAGTCCTCCTTGCACCATGCTGATGGGGCCAGAGAAAGACGACAGCAATAGGCACCCCCAGAAGGCTGGGCACCAGCTTTCCGCCACGTGCCAGGACTTTTGTCTTGTTAGCCACCATATCCCAGAGCTTACCAAGGTCTTTGGCTCGTCCTACCTTTTGTTCAAATAAATCAGAGAACCTATCCATTAAGCGCTTTTCAAGGAAAAAGCTGGACCTTCCATTGAATGGGAACAGCATACCTGAGTGGCGATTTCATGATTGAAGGATTGAGAAAGAAAATTTCCATTATGTCCTCTCAAAATAATTATGACTTCTTTAAAATATGCCCAGCTTCAGCTGAAAGTAACCCATATATGCACTTAGTAGTTAAAAAAAATCCTACAGAGCCCCTAAATCCTCTGGAAGAAATGATCATGATTTTCTTTCTAAAACAATAAACCCCCAATAATCTGTATATAAAACTAGAAAGCAATTCAAGGGGAGTGTGAAGTTGTTCAGCATGAATTTTCTTAATGCTAAGATGCCTGCCAACTTCAACACCAGAGAAATGTTCAGGGTTTACTGTGAAGGTTCATTTCATTGGTCTGGCTCCTCACCATTCAAATTTCCAAGGACATTCACCTCCTAAGACAGTTTGTTTTGAGCAGAGCGAAGTTATTTGCTTTGTGCTGAGCTTCCCTCGGCTGCTCTTTCAGTGACGAGCTTCATTAAGGAACCCCTCCTATTGAAATGTAGCAGCTTGGCTCACTTAGTGTTTATTGAAACACTGTGTTGTGTGTGGGTGGTTAATGGTTATGATACAAGAACCATGTTTCTGCTTTCAAACCAAAGGGAAAGATGTAATACTTGAGGTTGCATGTGTCGCTGCAGGGATGGACCGGTTACAGTATTTGGGACACTGACAAATTCTGTAAGAAAGTCAAACACTCACCCAGAGTGGGTGGCACTGAGGGAGAGAAACTGGCCTTACTGATAAGACAGAAGAATGTGTGATGGGTCTTCTTGTCTCTTTCGATTCTCTCTTAAGAACTGGAAGAGCCCAAATTTCACCTGCTCTTCATTGGTTTAGCTGGTTCTGACTATCAGGATGCGAGGCCAATCTTGACATTGGTGGAGAGAACTCATAGGGCACACGGCTTTGGTGCATCAGTGTGAGGTGTGAGGTGGAAAGGACCTTTACTGAAACGGCTGGCCCTTTCTGCCCTGCCTTTATTCCTCCTCAGGATGGACTTGGGAATTACCAGAGTGGGAAAGCAGAGCCACTCTGTGTAGCTCAGTGTCCTTCCTTCCCGAGGCTAAAATCAGTATCTACCACCTGCCACTCAGATTCCTTCTACTGAGCAGTTACACTACGTGTTCCAAGGCAGCGCTGCCCCAACCAGATGGTGCTTCCGAGTTCCCTGAAGGGCTTGTTAAAGCACAGGATCCTGGGACCCACACAGAGTTCTAATGGGGTGAGACCTTTCTAGCATGTTCCCAGATGCTGCTGGTCCTGGGACTAGGTTTTGAAAACCACTATTCTAAGGCATGATAAGTAATTCTGACCTTCTTTTACTTTAGCAGTTCAATCCACTTGCCAGGTAATGTCCCAGCAATACGAGAAAGTGCTGGGGGGGGGGGGGGAATCTCAAGAAGGATGAAATGTGGTACAGAGACTGATATTTTTGGGAATGGGACATAAGCATGCGTCAAATCGGTTTTAGGTTTATATTATAAGGACCAAGATACTATACTATGGTAGTTTTCTTCCTCACCAGAGAAATAACTACTTGCTTAGGAATGCTTGGGTAGAAAGCAAACATCTCTATACATGCATTCCAAGTTCTTACCCTTGGAGAGGGTGTAGTTGAAGTCCAACCTAATTAGCTAGGTAGATGCAGATTAAAAAAGAAGAAGAAAAAACCCTAAAAAAAGATATACAAAGATTGACACTTCTAGAGGAATGATATCTAAGTGGGTAGCTACTTGCATAAAAAATAATATGTGGCAGGCTTCTTTTATAACTTCTACTTATTAAACATAATTGAAGCTTTAAAATATCACTCTCAAAAATTCAATTTGCATGTAATTACATTTAGGATCACAGGAGGGTTATGCATCTCAGGTTTCTAGGAGCCAAGAGAACTTGACATCAATTTGCCCAACTTTTTTTTTTTATCTTGTTGATGAAACAAATCTTAAAAAAGAAAAAAAAGGGAAGGATTTGTCTACCAAACCACAAGAAATAATATACCTCCTTTCTTTTGGCTACATTTGGCCAATTTCTTAGAAAACAGAAGAGAACAAAAACAAAAGCTACTTCTGAGTTTTCTAACATTGTGAAGAGCACCTCTCTCAGGCGTTCTGTTGAACAGGCCCCCAGAGTTGCACCAGGCAGTACTGACTCTGGTGGCATCAGTGAGCTGGCTTAGGGGGTGCCCACATATCTCCCTCCCAGGGACTAAAATCCTTGTTTGTCCACAACCCTCTTGAATGACTTAATCCTTTTCAAAGTTTAAGGCATGTATGCATAGCTTATCACCTGAATGGCATTGTAAATTTCCTATGAACTGAGATTACACCTTGTCCTGCTTACAGCCTTCCATAGCACCTGCAGAGGGCAGCGTCTCAAAGAGTTCAGAGAACATGAATGAGTGAATTTACCCAAGGTCAAATCAGACAGGAGTGCACCTCCAGGTGAAGTGAAAAGGCAGCTAGCTATGACCCAGGACCTCCTCTTGCGAATGTTTGCTCTAAGAGACAGATTATGGAGCGTAGTATTTAAAATGTCAACATTGTGTTTGCACTTTGCTTCTTATTTTGAGCATTTATTCACAAGACCGGTTTTATATATGTAGAAGGTATAAGGGTAAGTTCAGAAAAATGCGGTAAAAGTAATGATTATGTCCACATGGAAGATTATATTTTGTAACTTATTACGAAAAATACTAGAGGAGGCTATCCAGCATATTTTTGGCCTTTTCCATGTCAGCAACAGAGTAAGCCAATACTGTCCATGAATAGTTTACAGTAGAGTTGGAAAAGATATAGTACTTGGAGTCCATTCCAAGGGTCTAAGGAATTCTCTAATGTGATTCTTGCTATATATCAGAGCCAGCTTTTTCCCCCCTGTGAAATCAACCCGTGACTTTATAATGTATGTCACTGGGAAAGTATAAATTGATTGATGAAATTTGAAATAGGAACCTAAGGAGGAAAACAGCCTATAATTTTTATTTGATGATACAAAACTATAATATCCTGTATGAATTAGTCTCTGAGATAAATGGTCATATAATCTACGTTGGCAGTCTTTCTTCGCATTGTCTTAAATATCTGATTTGGATTTCACCTGTAGGGGTGCTACTGATATACCCACTTCTGTGGGGGTGGCAAAAATGCAGCTGAGGGGATGACTTGCCCACGTTAGCTCTGCTCAGTTTATGATTCATAAAAAGAATTTTACAATAGCATTCATCCAGGCAAGGTTGACAACAGAATAGATCGAGAAAGTGTTTGTGTTTAAATTATTTCTTAAAATACACAAAACATTGGGATAATTAAAAAATAAATTTGATTACTGCACATTAACTCACTCTGCAGTTTTGCATTCCCTCAATGAGCCCTGTTTGTGTGAAGACACAGAGATACAGAAATAAAGATAGTTACTGCCCAGCTGTTTCCATTTGAGATAGAAGGAGAGATGAGAAAACAGTAGGGCCAGTGCAATGTCAGGACAGTGCCTCAGGGGTTGGAGGGGCCCCTGCAGTCTTAGCCTGGAGTTGGATATGGCTTGGGGATCTGGAAGGATTTCCAGAGCACAGGGAATGTGGAGGGCCTGGCATTCCAGAACAGGAAACAGTACATGGGAAGAAGAGAAAATGAAAAGTGAGTTTGAGAAAGCAAGTATGTAAGTTACTTGTTTTGCTCTAAGTCCTAATGCATAAAGCAGATGATGTAGAGGATTTTTAGTTGTATCAAACTATGATTTCTGAAAAGTATTCTTCTTGAGATTACCTTTTTTATATGTTAAACTGCACTGTCTCACTGACAACAGATAAGCTAGGTAGAAAAAAAAAGATGGAATGATTGCAAAAAAAAAAAAAAAAGCAGAAGGCAGGAGAATTGCAATGAGAAAGCTACACTGAAGGGAAAGCAGCGGTTCTTAAAGAGATTAACATATACAAGGCTATGGAATGCAGTTAGGCAGTGTCCCTAAAAATGACTGTTTTCCTTTTCTTTGTCTCTCACTATACCTTCTTCCCTTCCTTTCCCCCTCCTCTCTCTCTTCCTTGAGAAATCCCCAGAGCTCTCTAAGAACTTACATGCTGTAGAAACCTAGTCCCATTGGTGGCAGCTGGGGTAGAACTATCTCTAACCCTCTTCACCTTCTCTGTCCTATACCCCTGCCCTCCTCTCACTCCCACCAGCACCAGGGAAGGAAGGCTTGGCCTACTCAGCCATCCGGGTGAAGGGGGGAGGTAGGGAAGGAGGTGCTAGGAAGGAGCTTCTGGGAGAGGCACGCTCCCACTGCTGAGACTCACAATCCTTTGTCATCTTAAATCAGGGAGAAAAGAGAAAGCAGCGAAGGTGAAGAAAGACACAGCTCTGAATCTCTCTGTATCAGAGTGTAATGTTCCTTCCTACCTTGGAGCCTGGAAAGACTCCGGCCCCTTTCCAAGGGGGAGCAAGACCCTTCTGGGCATGAGAATCCAACTTGGGCCTCACCTCAGAGGGTGGAAGTATGGAATTAGAGATATGGATGGAAAAGAGAACCCTTCAATTCCCTGTATTTTTTTAAAAAAAAACAAATAAAAAACCCTACAGCATGCGTTTTGAAGATTTATGTTGTAACAACATTTCATTTCTGCCCGAATGCGATACCTGGTGGATTAAAAGGCCAGTTTTAAATCCACGGGGTGATATTTTTCTGGTCGCTTGCATCAGTCCCAGGGGCAGAGATGGAGACAAAAGAGTAGCCCTTGACTCATTACACTCCCAGCGATTCAAAAACATTCCAGCAGGAGGAGCTCTAACATGCCCTAGAGCGTTCGGATTTTCAAAACCAGAAGTTAAAAGCAAACAGAAAAACAGAGCAGACAGTGTGCCCCTCAAGCTGCGGTCTCAGTGAACAAACATGTGACTAAGTCCAATTAGATGCTCAGTGCGAAGCCAAGGATGAGACTGGCGGGGACAGGACGGCCCACATCTGCTCTGTCCACCTCCCGAAGCTGCTAGGCTGGGGCTGGAGCGCGTCCCTCCCTTTCTTAGCTCTTGCAAGAGAGGGGGCAGAAGGCTGATTTCTGGGCACGTGTGGAAGTCATTCTTGCCCTCTTCACGTGTCCTATTGTTTCTAAAAGTGTCTCTAACTGGCTCAAAACCTACATTTCCTTTGGTGGTTGAAGGCACTACAAAAACTCCTAAATGTACTTTACTCAGTGGCTTGCTGGGTGCTTTTTTTTTTTTTTTAAACGAGGGAAATGCTGTGTTTGTAAAAATTGGTGCTAAAAGGGCACCAAATCATATGTCCCCTGGGCCATGTGAAGAGTCTGCAGAAAGAATTAGAGCTTTCTCACACACACACACACACACACACACACACACACACACCCCAACTGGAACACAAAGCATTCACTCAGAAAAACTGAGGAGTATATGCACTTAGCAGTTATCAGATTTTTAGTGTAAGTCTTTCCATTTTGGACAGTGTTGTGGGAGCTGACACACTGGGCTTCCAGAGGATCAGAATTACTTAACCTGAAGGAAATTCTCAACCGACCCCTTTTCATCTCCGGCCAAGAAGAAGTCAAACTTTTTGTTTTACACCTTAGTGGTATGCCCACACTTAAAATTTTTATACAAGCTCCTACAGAAACTTTAACTAGGCCAATCCAGACCCAAAGTCACTAAATAAAGCTAGTCTAGACGGAAAAATCTATGAAAACCATATGTCTTTGAGGCATCTGTCTTACAAAAACTGCCATCGTCCTGGAGAAATAGTTTGCAAAGTTTGCTTTTAGGAACGCGCGGCTCTGAGGAGCACCCGCGCTTAAAGACGATGGCGGGGCTTGGGCGGAGAGAGGAAAGCCGTGATGTTTACAAACGAAAGGCTCTCCTCTGTCTGTAAACATCGCTGAAAGGACAGGCAAAGGCAGATGGAATTTCCATCTCCATTATTCTCCACGGGATCAGAAACGTTGACAGTGCTGGTCCCCATCCTCCTGCAGAATGTGCCACCAGGGGATCTCAAAGCCCCTGCGGCCCCACTCCCAGAAAACTCTTTTGAATAATGTTGTACGTGGTTGAGGCCAAAGAACCAGAACATTTCCTTCTGATGATTACCTCACCCTGCTGGCCTGCCAAACACAGTGAGCAGGCAGGTGTCCCTCCGAAGTAAGCAAAGGCAGACTGTCCTAAAAGATGGGGTGTGGGCCGCACTGCGGGTCATGGGAAGGGGGAAGGGCTGGGGTCCTGAGCAGAGAAAATGCAGAACGGAGGGATGGTCTAAAACCTTGCTTTTCCAATGTAACCCTGCTCTCTGAACTGGAGACGAGGGTCAGTGTTACCTTCATTAGTCTAGCTGCGTGTTTAGCTAGACTATTTCTGACTGGCTAGTTGGTAACTATCCACATCTCAGAATGCACTTGAACAGTGGTATGAGATCCATAGGGGGAAAAACCCCCGGAAATCAAACTTTAATGATTAAAAACATTTTAACTAAAAACTGAACAGTCTGGGGAAGATGTTGGAAGTATTTATAAATTGTAAAGATTCCTTGTGGCCTTCAGGATTATGATTCTGAGATGTCTTGCTCTACAAGAAAGGGGACTTTGGAATGATAGTAACAATGGTTATTGGCATGAGTGTCCATTCCTGCTCAGTCACCAGGATGACTCTGATATGTATCAAATAGTCACATAAGAAGAGAAGGTTCTGAGTGTGAGGAGGTGAGAACATGTATAAAGGAACCTATAAGATGTAATCAATCCCACAATGTTTCAAGCAAAAGTGAGAAACACTATTTCAACCTGTTTATTCAAAGATGCTGATGCTGTAAACTGAGTTTTCAGTATTTTTATTAGTTTTCAAGTGCTAAGTGTTATGATAGAAATGAGGGTATTGAAATATTAAAACAAATCAACATCCCTCACTACAGTTTCCTACATTGAAGGCATTTAAATTATGGAAGGACACCGATGAGCCCCCGGGGTGTTTCTGGCCCATGAATTTATGTCCTGAATGCTCTGATGCTACTGTTGTTAATGCTACAACTCCATGCCTGCTCCATCCCCACCCCACTTCCAAATGGTATGTGGCTTTATTTTGACTTTAGACCCAGATATGTGGAGGCAAATTATGGCAGTGGTTTCTCTAGTTAACACATTGACTAATATTTCCTTAATTTTCCACCCCAAGAGGTGATAATTAAGGTAAAATTGGCTTCCCATGAAGTTTTATTATTTTAGTTATTAAAACATTTTCTAACACTACTAAACAGCAAAATTAAATTCTAGTTGTTTTAGAAATCAGTAGAGCTTAAGTTTTTATAGCTTCTCATCCATGGTCTGAAGGGGAAGCAAGTGGGCTGACTTCTGGCTAAGGCCCTTGAACGTGACACTAAGTGGAGATTTATTCAAGGGGAAACTTGCATTCACTCTTAAAACTGACTTTGAGAATGTAAAATAAGTTCATTTTCTATGCCATATTAAAAGCCACCTGATGTCTTCTCACACCATTTCATTCCCTCTTGGTTTTCAAAATTGCCACAGAAACTTGGGGACTCACTGATGATGGTTTATCTACTTGGGAACTATCCACATCTTCACCTCATTCCCCTTCTTGATTCATTCACCCTCCCACACACAAAAATAGGGAAGGAATGAAGCTTATTTTTAGATTTTATATTAACTTGCACACTTACTGGGTTCTTAGAAGAGCAGTGAGAAAAGCATTTACACCTTATCCTATTTTTCTGTGTTTAAAGGGAAATGTCAACTTTAGGAAGATTTGGGATTGTGAACATCTCAAGTCAAGAAGGCCTGGCCTTGCCACTGATGATGAGGGATGGAGGGTTCAGCCTGCACTTACCATATTGACTAAGCATGTCCTTGGACGGGACATGAGTTCTTTGCACCATTCCTGGGACCTGATAGTTCTGACTGGAAAGCAGGGTGGACATTTCCTCGTGTTTATGGGAACAGTTAAAAGTACTTCCAGAAATCAGAGCACTTGTTATTTGCGGTTGTGTCTATCATGTGGATCTGATGGCTGAAAAAGCAGCAGCAGGAAAGAGAGTACCATGCCACAGGGAGGACTGCCCAAATACCTTGAGGCTTCAGACTCTGTCCCGTGTAGACTTTCTCCAATTTTTGGTCAGAGTTGCCATATGACCTAAACTTCCTCTAAATATCAGTAATGCGGTATAAAAAAAAAACAAAAACAAACAAACACACAAGCAGATTCTCTCAAACCCAAGGTCCTTCCATCACCATCTCTTTCTCCCGCAGTTAAAAATACTGGCCAGACCCGAAGTGTAATATTTTTTTGGCAACAGCATTTGGTAAGGCAGATGGATTTCATTTGGCAGCTAAAGGGTATAAATATGTGTTTAGATTTGGAGGTTCCCCCAGACAAAGGCTACAATTCTCTGGGTCCTGGGTAAACGAAAGGATTTCAGTGTCAGGCATTTTAGAATCCTCTGTTTAGGCAGCAACAAAGAAATGACAAGCAGACAGAAGCCTTGGAGCCATCAGCTAAATCCTCAGCTCCTTCCTCACAGTGCTGGAGGCAGGCACTCAAAGCTCATCCCGAGTGAAGAACCCGCACTTCCATCTTCACGTTTACTTTCCTGGCTGTTTACTGGCAAAAGCAACTCCGGGAACTTCAAGTCCGCGTCTCTAAGATAAGTCAGAGGGAAGGAAAAAGGGCCCAGCAGCTCCTTCTGGTCATTTGCTGCTTGGGTAAAATTTAAAGGTGAAAAAAGCCGGGAACTGTGTTGTGCCATGAAACTGGAAAGACATGGGAAAACATGCTACCTGTGACTGCCCACACATGAAGGTTTCCTGTAAAAGCATTTTTTTTTTCTCCCTGCAGTGAGAGAGACGAAAGGGGGCAGCTACAAAGTCAGCTCAAGCTTGTGAGTCTGCTGACATTGGGTAGAGTTTTCTCTTTTTTTTTCTTTGTATATAGGAACCATCAGCAGATGCTGATGGGGGCAATTGGCTGCTGACTGGCTAGAGGAAGAATAATCGTTTGGAGGCATTTTTCACTGGTCAGTGGCCGATGGCCTGGCTCCCACCCTGGCTGTCCTCCTCTATTAATCTGGTGAAACCTTGGCCAGAGCTGGGAACCTTGAGACTCAGAAGGGCTTTGTCTGCAGTGGTTGAAGCTTAGCAATTTAGGGCCCCAAAGGGGACAATGTCAAGGCGATTTGCTGTGATTTGTCCTGGGACGAGGGAGCAGTTGTATCTGGTTAACTCGATGCCAGCCACCGCTGGGCCACCGGCGACATACTGTGCGATGTGACTGCTGTCTGCCGGTACTGGTGTTGCTTATACTTTGCTTCCTGCAGATCCTTTCTTACTTTCCTCTCCTGTAACCTTGGGTGTTTGGGAGAGGAAGATAAAGGGCACACTGCAAACAGAAAGGCCTGGTCAGAAGCCTTCCGTGTCATACATGCGAAGCTCCCAAGTTCTGGTCCTTGGAACACTTGCAGCTCTGTCCCTGGGCCTCGTCTACACAGAACCCATCCTTCTGAACTGTGGCAGATCGGAGACATCTGCGTGGGTGCAAGTTGCCAGACCCAAGGAGGAGACCACCTACTTCCCTGACACCAGATTGAAATCAAGACCCGAAGAATGAAGCACTCGACGCTACCCACTGATCCTCCTCAGTGAACTATCACGTTACAGCCGCGGTCACTGCGGAACTAGGAGTTTGATGGGATAGTTAGTTGAGGGGCTGAAACAAAATTGGACATTTTCTTTAGTGAACAGCTTGTGGCCAAATTTCTGTTTTCATCAAAATATAGTAAGCACCATGACAACTCATGTTAAACCTGCAACGAGTTATTAATCACACTGGGGATTCCAGTAACAAATTTTGGAACACAGTAGCCTCAGGAGATGCCTAAAATATTAAGAATCAGGAAGAATACCTCCGAGTTGATTCTATTCTGGGCAATCATACCTTTAAAAAAAAAAATCTTTGCTGACTTTTAAAGCCAGTTGCTAAAAATAAAAACTGCTCCCTGAAAAAAATCCAAATTCCTAATCATGAATTTATTTGTTTGTTCTTTAAAGGGGAAGGACGGTGGGGAAAACAGAAAGCTCTTGCGTGGCTGAGATGGGAAATCACAAGACAAGTTCATCGTCTGTCCAAATAGCACCCAGCTGCTACGAGAAGTCACACTCTTACAGGGCTGCTGAGGAGAGAGCAAGGCGGGACGTTCCCAGGATATGGCTCAGGGGAGTCAGACAACAGGCTAGTCACACGAGTCGCTTAACCGTCCGTGGGCCCTGTGCCCCCGACTTCAAGGTTCAGCTGCTTCATCCTTCATGGCACCAAACCTTGATGTTAGGGATGCAAAGACACTGATAAGAATTGTGGGTTTGTCTTTACTTACACTTTGAGGGACTGGCTGAAATAACAAGACAAGGAGACCTTACCCGTAAGGGAAAGGGACTCTGTGTTAACTGTCGATCAAATCAACATATGAAATATGTGAAGGAATGACAGCCCATAAGGGCAAGCAGGTCAAATGTTTATAGTAGGAATGAACTAAACGGTAAAGAGAACCAAACGGCTTTGATCACCATACAGAACAGAATGCTAGTGCACAGACTGTCTCTGTGTAGAGGGATTTCTGTATCGTTTGCCACGATTGGTTTAGTGGTAAGTTACTGAGAATGTGGGACTGTGGTGGGGCTCAATGTGTGCCCTGCAGAGTCAAGGAAACCACCTAAATGAAAGAACATACGTGGGAAACCCTGGGGTAATCTGGAGGTCACCCCGGGGCCATCAAGCAGCACAGGATGCCAGTGTCCTCGTGGGGCCTCACCAGAGACAGTCAGCGGAGCATTTCTTGGTTCCTATGTTGTGTTACTGTCATGTGGACGAGCTGGAGGGAAAGCCACATTCTTGCCTATGATTCAGTTTTGCCATTTTCAGAAGACACCACCAGTCTTGGTGAGGAGGGTGGTTACAAGACAGTACTTCTATTTTTCAACTTTTTTAAAAACAGAAGACTGAGTGGTGAGGTCAATGAAGTCTGCTTTTCCTTGGTTAGAGACCCTTCCTCCCACTCTGATACCCCTCTGACAGTTGCAAAATAGCTCAGCTCAAGGAAAGGGGAGAAGACATATGCGTGAAATAATGCCAGAATCGGCTGTTGCCAGGGAGAACACTCCGATTCAGTTCATTTGTTCTGTTCATGGCCAGGGCTGTGATTCTCAATTACCTAATTTTACCAAGTTGTAACTGAAAATAGCTACATCGGCCCTAAAGTTAGTGCATGATGAAGAGTTGGAGCTTCAAGTCAGAGAACAGAACCCCTCACCAGGTGGTGATGTATGTTTAAGATCATCTTGCTGGCTGGGATTGTTAAACAGGGCTCAGCCCCTCCACAGAGGTTGTGTGGGGCGAGAGGGGCAATCCACATACTCTGGCAATAGAAAACGTCCCACACATCAGATTTGTGAAACTCAAGTTACTAATGACAGAAGTATCCGTGCTGGTGAGTCTCTCTGGGACCGAAACACTCTCCAAATTCAGGTGGAATTAATTAAAACAGGCGTGTAGTTTGCAATATTTCCAGCTCCCTCCCTGAAAGGCTCCATGCATATGAACCAGAACAGCTTGAGCAGCTGAGAAGAGCTGGGCCAAAAGTGACTCCACCAGCCTCTGTCCTCCCACTGTCTTTTTTTTTTTTTAAATTGATTTTTACAGAGAGGAAGGGAGAGGGATAGAGAGTTAGAAACATCAATCAGCTGCCTCCTGCACACACCCTGTTGGGGATGTGCCCACAACCAAGGTACGTGCCCTTGACTGGAATCGAACCTGGGACCCTTCAGTCCGCAGGCCGACACTCTAGCCACTGAGCCAAACCGGTTAGGGCCTCCCTCTGTCTTTACATGGCAATAGAAAGACAGAATCGTATCTTTCCTTTTTTTTTTTTTTTAGCAGGCTCCTGGTTTCTGTACAATTCATGTGCTTTCATTACCTTTGAATTGGGTTAAAATAAAAGTGTATAGGCTCTTAAAAGTCAAGATCATAACTTGCTAATGAAGTCAGGAATTATCCAGAAGAAAACTGCACAGGCACATGCCCAATGATTCAGGTACAGCCTTTGTGATCTTAAGCCCTCCAACCTCCCTCCGCCCCTCCCCTCCCCCCCCCTCCCCGAGCCGGCGGGACACTGCCCATGCTGTCCTGTCACTTTATGAGTTTCTGGTTTCAGATAAAAGAGGAGAAAGGGCCCTTAAGAAAGCAAAGAACTGGGGTGGGGGTGGGGGAATCAAACTTCCTTCTCATAAAGCGAAGGGTTGTCTTCCTGGAGATGATGGATAATGGCATTTCAGCTTTTTAAAGTTTTTCATAGAAAAAATGTAGACAAATCAGGGAGGGCAAAGAGAATATAAATAAATAGAACAAGGTGAAAATTGAACAAGAGCTTCCTTCAACTTCTTTCTCTTTCCCTCTCTTTCTTTCCCTCTCTTTCTTTCTTTCTTTCTTTCTTTCTTTCTTTCTTTCTTTCTTTCTTTCTTTCTTTCTTTCTTTCTTTCTTTCTTTCTTTCATCTTTGTCTGTCTTTCTTTTTCTCTTTCTTTTTTTTGAAGTCTTAAACCCCATTTCTGGCTTGCATTTGGTAGGATTCCTGCTCTGGCTTTTATTAAAAACAGACTTTATGTGGTCAGAATTCTCCATCTTAAGCTAAACTTGAATAGGCATACGGATCCTGACAGTCGTTCTTGCTCTCTCTCAGGTACCTGCCCCCTCCCCAAGGACTTCTGTCCCAATGCCCCTAACTGGCCCAAATTTGAGGGCTCAGCACAAAACATCCCCTTTCCTCTTACACTGTGAACTCTTTCTCCTCTTTCACATTGGAGATTCTGCAAGGCCAGATCACGTTAAGTCTGTCTCTAACTTAAGAATACTCTAGAAATTTTGAATAACACAACTGCTGTCCTATAAATTCCCAAATGCGGATGCATTGTCCCCTTCCTCCAGCTGGGAGGAAACTGCACAGGCACATGCAGATTCCTGCCGCAGCGTCCGGTGAGCAAGCTCGGAAACACCCAGGGCGACCCCACCCCATCAAACATGGCACAGTATGCCTGAAGGGCACTCGCATGCTAGCTTCTCTGCAGCAGGGGCCAAGGCAACCAAGCGTGCAGGCAAAGTCATGCATTTTCGCTGGGGGACAGGCAGCACCAGGTCGCTCTGGTTCCCTCCTGTAGCTCAACAGCTAAGATGGCCAACTCCAGACTCTTGGATGGGGCCCCCGACTTCGGACCCCAGCCCTCAGCCCCAGTGGTCTCCATACCTTCCTGGCACAATGATAGGCAGTGTTCTGAGTTCCCTAAGACATTAATTTAATCTGGCCTGTAGGAGGCTCGGCGCTGATGTGGATGTTTTCTTACATGCACGGGAGAGGCTAGTGCATCCTGTAGGGCAGAGCTTCTCAGGCGGTGAGGGGGGCTCCCTGCTCCTCACCCGTGGCATTGGGGACATCCACAGACATTTTTAGTAGTCACACTGGGAGAGGGCAACTGACATCTGTGGGAAGAGGCCAGGATGCTGCTAAACATGCCAGCAGTGTAGGGGCTGAGGATCCCTTGGCGCTGCAGTTGGGGGCAGGGGCCCTGCAGGCAGACTGCTGGGGAGCAGAGCCCAGCTCCTCCAGGGCCTGGGGAGCTCTGGGGCAAGTCGCTTAACCTCTGTGCCACATCTGCAAAATGGGTAACAACCCATCCCATTGGGTTTGTTGTGTTAAACACAAATGTAGTTGCAAAGCAATGAGGGCAGAGCCTAGATCTATTGAGAGCATGTGAAACACTAGCTATTGTTATTCATGTGATTATCAGAATTTAGTTCTGTTCCAAATAAACAATAAGCCAACTTTATTGAGTTTAGGAAAAAATATATGGGTTTAAGAGTGCTATATCCTCTTTGACTGGGATCCGAATGATGATAACAACATTCCTGTAAGAGCAGTTTCTCAGGCTCTTTCAAACACCTCATCTCACATGACTTGGGCAACAGCCTGTTGAATGTGTCCCTGTTTCCTAGGTGGGGATGTGCTGCTCAGAATTAAGTGAGTTGCCCATGGCCTGTGGCAGAGCACGTGTGACTCCACATCCATATTATTCCTGCTCTGCTAGCCTGGGCTTGCTAGCTTCAGAGGCCTTTGTCTTCATGGCATCTGGCGCCCTGAAGATCCCAATAAATGTAATCATGGTCATCAGCGTGGGAGGAGACTCAGGTTTCCTGGGTGTGTGGAAGTCACTTCTGTGAAATGGCTAGTCAAGTTCTCCTTCATGGGACATACAGATATTTTAATCCTCTGAATTGAATCTTTAAAAATGAACTTTCTATATGAGCTAATTTTCTCTCCTTTTAAAATGTGTTATTATTCTTAAAATTCTAATTCCTTCTATTTTATGAATCTCTAATTATTCATATTGCACATATTTTGATTGTAAACATAAGAAGGTGAGAATCTACCTTTAACTATATACATGTTTCAAGCTCCATTTATTTGCCAGCTATTTTGTTTTACAACTGAGGCAAAAATCTCTTATAAGTGCCAAAATGCCTGATTTAAATGCACAGTGTTCTGTCTCTTATATGGGGTGTGTGTGTGTGGGGGGGGGGGGAACAACAGCACACAGCAAACATCATGTCTGTGTAAAATTTCTATGTTAATTTAAAATAATTACAGACTAATCAGCGGATTTTTATGCTGCCTACATGAATGTTAATGATGTTGGGCTTCAGGGTCATAGTTCAGAGGGCAGATGGACAATAACCCTTGAAGTCAGTGGTTTTTGGGAATTCCTTTGGTAACAGAGAAGGTGAGGACTTAGCTGGCGACGGGTTCACGACCTTGGAGTGCACAGCTTGCCTCAGCCCAGCCACGGCTCCTTCAGTCCAAAGCTTTCCATTAAAGTCTACAAACAGCTGCCAAAATGTCAATCTTTTTGACCCAATTTTCCTGGGGCCCCTTTAGTTTGTGCCAGTTGATAAAGGAGTGGGTTAGACCACATTTTGGTTTTTAAATGGTGTAAAGCTCAGTAATTCCCCAGGATCCTCCACCCAGGTGAAAACGTGTATGATACTATCTTTGCAATTTTCTTTTTCAAGTAACTTTTGCCTGTTGTGCTACGAAAAGAGAACCAAAGAGCAGCCCACACTGTCTTCCGCGCAGAACACTTACCTGGGGACACTGGGAGGGGCCCTGGTGGGCCGGGAGGGGACCTGCGGAGGGGCTCCGTACGTGTCATTGCTGTTGGGGAAGGGCGGCAGTGGGCCCGGCCGGAATGGAACTGGGGGAGCCCCTGAGTGGGGTCCCGGGGACGGGATGGCAGGAGGGGGCCCTCGGCCAGACCCAGGCCGAGCCATGGGGGTGCTCAGTGTTGGCCTCCTTTGGGTGGTGGGGCTTGGAGGGGGCGACCTGGGAAAGAGACCAACAGTTTACACTTCTACTTTCTCTCTGCATCTTAAAAACACATTTTATAACTTCCTGGTGGCTTTTTAAAAATTATTTTTTGGCTCAGAAACTCAGATAAATGTTAGGAATGTTTAAAGGTATAATAAGAAGGTAAAGGGTAGGGGAAGTTTCCCTCCCCGCCCCTTCACTCCACAGAGCCAGCCAATAGTGGTTTCTTTGTAACTATTTTCTACAGTAGTTTCTCTCTCTACATATAAATTACTTTTATTTAAGCTTCACTGGAACTTGACTACCTTTTCATTTCAGTACTTATAGTCCGGTCTTATTCTTCTTACTGGTTGTGTAACATTCCACTGTACGGATGCATTATGCTTGTTTCTGACAGGAGTTGGGATAACCTGAGCCTATCTCTCACTGCTGAACTTCAATATTTGTTCCTCTTTTTTCCTAAAGAGTTTCAAGGGAGCACTCCCAGTAAATGGCGCTGCCCCGGGCTGGCAGGCCTCAGGGAACGTGAGTCAACTTCCTACCTGCGAGTGTGCTGTATCCAGGAGTCGTCCACGGGCGGTGGGGCAGGGATGAATGTGGTGGCCGTGTTGATGTCACCAATGATCACGAGGGCTTCTTTAAGGGCCTGGTACATGTGAAGCATTTCATCCCGGCGCTGGGCCTGCTCCGCCGACTCCTCCATCAGAGTGTTCTGGTCCTCTGAGGAGTATAACTGTGCTAGGAGCTCTGAGTTTATAAAATCCTTCACCTGTTGGGTCACCACAAAAAGGTAAGAAGGGAACGAGTGAGTGGTTGGATGGTAGATACTGGGCCAGAGACTGTGGACAGAGTCTGCAAACATCCACTCTGGGAAAAGGGCTGCAGTGTGCATCTGTTCATGCCTATTTTCTTCATCCTCCTCCCAATCCTTCACCTAGAAGCTATTAACATGAAAGGAAAATATGACACAGATTCGTTGAAAAGAGGGCCAAATCCTGGCATTAGCAGAGAGGACCTGGTCTCTCAGATGGAGAGGGCCTGTGGAGAGAGCCAGCTTCCCCACAATGGGCGAGGCTTCTTGGCTTAGGGACGAGGGGGGTGTCCAAGGTAAGCAGCAGCATCTTCCACAGGAAACAATGATGTAAAGCATCTGATGTCCTACACAGGTTTTCTATTCCTTAGTATCCCTAGTCCTTGACTCAGCTTTTAGCAAAAATCACTGACATACTCTGAAGACCCTAGGTTTCAATGTGCTCTCAAAAGTGGAATTACCATCAATAAGTCAATATTTGTTAAATACAGCACCTTATATAATTATGTAAGTTAATGTACAAAAAAAAAATGATATGCTCTCTGCTTTCTAGAAGTTAATCATAGAAGCTACTTAACAGTGATAAGGACTGATATAAGGTTAACAGATAGATGTGAACAGACTAAAGTATGGACACGCCACGTGAGGCACAGCTCTGAGGGAGAGAGAACCAACCACATCTCATCAAATCCAAGATACCACTGGGTTTAAGACACACCACTAATATATTTGTGCCATGAAGAAAGAGAAAACCATCACCAGTTAAAACTATCAGAGAACAGCCCTAGCTAGTTTGGTTCCGTGGATAGAGCGTCAGCCTGCAGACTGAATGGTCCCGGGTTCAATTCTGGTCAAGGGCACCTGCCTGGGTTTTGGGCTCGGACCCCAATGTGGGGCATGCAGGAGGAAGCTGATCAGTGATTCTCTCTCATTATTGATGTTTTCATCTCTCTCCTTCTCCTTTCCTCTCTGAAATCAATAAAAATACATGGGGGGGGGGGAGGGAATAAACTATGACAGAATGCCAGGTGCCACTGAATGTCACAGGCATCTACATGTCAGAAATATTAATTGTGGAAAAAGTGAAGGTGAGAATTGATGACGTATGGTGTGTCTCAGGTGCCTTTACAAGTTATCTGACTTGGTTCTCACCTCATACTTAGGAAATGTATTATTATCCCAATTTTGGAGATGAAGAAATTGATGTTCAGAGAACTTTAAGTAACTTTCCCAAAGCCACACATTAAGTCGAACCCCAAATCTGCTGACTTGAAGTCAAGTGCTCTTTCTATAACCCTCTACCCCCACTTTGGGTGCTTAGAAAGGACTGTTGAGCCCCAACTGGTTTGGCTCAATGGATAGAGCGTCAGACTGCAGACTGAAGGGTCACAGGTTCGATTTCAGTCAAGGGCATGTGCCTTGGTTGTAGGCACATCCCCAGTAGGGGGTGTGCAGAAGGCAGCTGATTGATGTTTCTGTCTCATTGATGTTTCTAACTCTCTATCCCTCTCCTTTCCTCTCTGTAAAATAATCAATAAAATATATATAAAAAGGACCGATGATGTGTAAGCACCATTATTTTAGAGTAGTGTAGCAATACGCTAATTAACATAGCCTTGAAAAATAAAGCCACTGGATTGTTGGGTTTCTCCTTTAATGAGAACACTGACACTTATCTGGAGTCACTAAATTTCTCAAGAAAAGGCTAAAGGCCAGTATATTGGACTGTTGTTACAAATTCAGACAGACATCCGACAACCAGTCAGATGCTCAGAATTCCTTGGTTGTAGTTATAGCATCTAATCACACAAATAATTCTACTATTTGGAAAATTCCATGAAAACACAGCTTCCCTGGGAAATAAAGAAATGTCCTCTGCACATGTTTTGTCAACCAAGAGTGGTTCTAATATGGACAAGATGCATTCAGACAAGAGTCTGGGAGAACAGGGTTCGGTGTGATAGCTGGGGAGGGTGAACTGGGCCAGGTAACCTGGGGCCAGATGCGAAGGCCTCTAATGCCAAGGGAAAGTGCTTGCACTTTATCCACTTGGCAATGGGGAGCTGTGGAAGGCTCTTCTGTCAGTCAGTGGAATAATAAACGAGAGTTTTAGGAAAACTAACCTGGTGGTGATGGGAGAAGCATTTGCAAATGGAGATAAATGGAGATCGTTTGTGAGATGACAAGGGTTGAATTTAGCAGGGCTGCAGTGGAATAGAAAAGATAGGCATGTACAAATGACAGCGTAAAGGCAAAACCTACTGGACTAGTTTAGATGTGAAGGACAAGGAATAAAAGAACAGACAACTCTAGTGTTGAGGTTTGGGTGAGAGGAAAGATAGAAAAAAATCAAAAGTCAAGAAGGAAAAGTCAGATTTAGAGGAAATACAGTCAACTGAGCTGAAGGATTTTTTTCACTTGTACCCGAAGAATCAGGACATTTGCACAAATCTTCCACTGTTGGGTGTGTGTGCACTTTAAGGGAGAGTGCAACTCCAAATTCAAAACCAGACGATTTTCCTGGCATTGGCCATCGGTTGGTTAAGCTCTTTGGAAGCTTTACATCTTCCTGGAGTATCACTTAGAATCTATTAAACACAATTTAAAAGACAGTCCTTCCAAGAACAGATTTAAAGCAGATCTGAATGAAGAAGCAACTGTCAAACAAACCACGAAACAAAATAGTCAGGGCCTGTCTCAGCATTCTGATCAAAGATCTGCCTAGCATATCAATTCTTCCACATCAAAATGTTACACATGAAGACCTGCCGACTCCCTGAAAGACTGGGCAATGTTCTGGAATAATTTGAGTATTATGAGCATGAGAGAAAAGGGTGACATGCGCAGTGGTTAGAGACCGTATGCTTTGGGGTCAGATGGCTCTGAATTTGAGTCTGAGCTCTTAACACTCACTGTTTTGGGCAAATAACCTCTATGAGACGCAGGTTCCCTTCCTGGGGACAATGGTGGTAGCTGCCTCAAGAGCTGTGCAAGGATTCAGGGACAGAATTAATACCAAATGTTCAGCACAATGTCCAGCATGTAGCCAGTGCTCCGCCTACAGAAGCTACTCTTTCTATAGAATACAGGCTAAGCTGACACTGGCATGTAGAGGCAGGAGAACAAGAGTACAGGCATCAAGAGATGAAGTTCAATGAAGAACACAGCTTGACATTTTACTTTGCACTTAAGCAAAATTTTAGAAGACTCTTCTCTTTCTCTCTTGCTAGTTGGTGGCGAGGGGGGGGAGGGGATGTTACTTAGGGGAGTTTCCAGACACTTCAGGGACTTTCTGAATGGTCTGAATGTCAACGGGACAAACACTGAAACCAAGGGCTCTGTACGGCAATTAAAGACCAAGGTCCGTTTTAGAGGAACATTCAGAGGAATGTTTAGAGGAACATTTCTTCATTCATGTAGAAAATACCCTCACAGGACGTGACATACACAAATTCTACTTGGATGTGAGACGCAAAATAAGACTTATGCTTTTAATTATAACACCTTAGAACCTATACATCTTTGTATGGCTCACAAAAGAATTCTCACACACACAGCCTCATTCCAGCGCAAACTCTATGGGCTAGGAAAACAGGCAGTGCTGCAACACGTCCGCCTCGGTGCAAAGGAATGCGCGGTCATTAGCAATGTTCCATATGGTTCCTCTCTCTTGCTTTAACCCTTCTCTAGCAACCTGCAATATTTTTGGAACTAAACCATTCTTTGTCTTCAGCTGAGACCGTTTTAGGGCCTCTACAAATAGAAGAGACATTTCTAGAGTTTTCATTCAATATAGTTACTAAAGAGACCATTTTCTTAAAATCTCTTTGTTTCCAGATGGGAGGTCCACAGTGTGGAACACGGTGGGGTCCCTCGTTCACACAAAGACACGTGAATATGTCACTGACAGCCTGAGGATGCATAGTCTGGAGAGGAACTTGGTTAGCATTTTGTGAATCGTTGAGATCTCACAATTCTCTCATTTCTTCGTCTTCCAGGGATTTAGTTTGGCTAAAGACCAACAATGTTTTCCTTGTTTAAAAAGTCACATCCTTTGACTCACAAACACCATTTGTGTTAAAAAAACAACAACACTAGACACTAAATGGCTGTGAGGTTCTGTACTGTGAGATCCCGAAGTTTGAGAACAGGCATAGCTGTACAAAGCCAAGAGCATCGCCCCTGGTGAGGAGTGATGAGGGTCGGGGAGCAGGGGCGGGGGGCCTTCAGGGCCTGGTCAGGACCTCTTTCTGCAGAAGGATGCCGAATTCTTGACCCGTGGAAACAAATCAGTGATCTGGTATTTAAGATGCACTTTCCTCTCACATAATGAACATTTAAAATAACGTTCTGCTCCATGGGCATTAAGTGACGGTCAGTTTTGAAACGAGGGCCATGTGTTACTCATTTTCCACTGGAGTGCCAGTGGCCCAGGAGAGAGTCTGTAGTCTCCAGGGTCCGGGAGTACAGGCCGTAGTCCATGGCCACGGGTGAAAGGCCTTTAGATTCCATATTTGGTTCTTCAAAAGTTTCATAAAACCTTCACCTTCTATTTTGCATTATCTGTTCTGGTTGAAATACGAGGAACAATGTTTTAAGTTATTTAGATTTAAAATATTGTTTCTCATATTTCAACAAACCCTAATTAAATCTTCATGGCATACGGACCTCTGGGGAGAGACCTCAGGCATAAGCCATGGGGTTTGGAGCCCATTACTTTAAAAAGATTGACTTAGGGTTTTCCTAACCTTGCTATATGCGTTTTCTGTTGCTGAACTGGAGAGAAGATCTGACTGAATGAGAAGACCTGGGTTTTCATCATGATTCAGCCGACTCCAGCTGTGTGACCTGGAGTAAGCCAACCTCTCGAAGCCTCAATCTCACCATTTGTTATAAAATGTGAGTACCCAACGTGTGGCTGTCTTGTGGGTTCAGTCCCAGCATCACGTGCCATTTTGCCACACACATTCCTAGAACAAAGCTGGGCCCACGTTCGTAATTCTCTGGTGGAAAACTTCTGGTGGGGGAGCTGCGGAGAAAAGGCCGCCCAAATGTGCTAGCCATGGGGTGCCACGTGTGCGTTAACTTTTAATTCCTGAACCAAACTCTGCTTTTGACTGCAGCCCATCCAGAGTGACCGCCTGTCATAAACGTGCTATTTCTTTGTGTCGCTGTTACCTGGTATGTTTAAGCAATGAAACAGCTGCTACATTTCAATAGACAAAGGCTTACAGTATGTCTGAGGCGAGGCATTTATTGCTGGCTTTAAACTTCTTAAACAATTCCATATGGAGAGTTGAGTGGCAGAGCACTTAATGTAAACTTTCAAAGGAAACTGCCCACCAAACTTTGAGCCTTAGGAAACTTGGCTGAAACACATTCTTTTTCAGGAGGCAGAGTGGCTGTGCCCGTGTCAGAGCAATGAGCTGCAGCACCGCATTCCACAGGGACAGTCCACAAAGAAAGGACCCGGGTGAGGCCACCATTGGTTTTGCAGGACATTTAGCTTTGCCAGCCAAAGCCATTCAGAGAAGCCGCAGGGTTGAGCGGATGGAATTGAGAATGAGGAGTCAACGTGTTCCTTTTCCAGTTGTGATTCTTTGGTTAATTCTCTTGCTTGAAGCTCTCTTCACTTCAAATCAAATAAAAAACCAACACGTGGGTGGCATGTGCTGGGTACTCACCACGATTCTGTTCCTTGTACTCAGCAGGGCGCTCTGAATGAACACAAAGGGCTGAGGCGCTGGCACACTACGATGCTATGCGGGTGTGAGTCCATGTAGAAGAGGGTGTTTACACTTTTTACATATACAAAATTACATACATAGTTTAAAAAAATATATAAAGCCATACTTATTTTTACATATATAGAAAGAAAGTAGGTAAAATGATACTTAAAGAAAAGCAGGGGTCCTAGATATGGAAAACTGTCTTCAGATTGGTACGAAATATTGGATTTCAAACAAAGAGAACCATAATTCTGTAAGAATCCAGCATTCTGTGATATTTGGACTTTCTCATTCCTGTGAGCCTCTGCTTCAACATTTGACCTGGTGTCTTGATTGAAATAGACATCTTCATGACTTTTATGTGAGGTCCCTCTTGGACACCGAGCAGAGCTCTCCCTCCATGGCTACTGCCCGCCAGGTGGGGTGCAGCCATTTTACCAGCCAAGCAAGCTCATCAGGGAGGAGCCAGCCAGGGCAATTACCCACATTTCTTTGTGTATGTGTGTGTGTTTTTCTTGAGAAGGTGAAAGTGGCATAGATTTGCAATAGGGTCTTTTTTCTCCTTTAACTAATTTGTGTCCAGCTACTTCTTGTAGCTCTAGACAGGAAGCACTATTTCCTGTGCTGATGATTGAATACAGTGCAGAGCAAAGCAGCGTTTGAACTGATGGCGGCCCTAATGACTCTCGGCAAAACAGTGAAAAGATAAATGATACTCAATCAGGGAAATGTTTAAATAAGCAAGAGCCTGGCTATACCATGGCAGAACAACCTGAACTCGCTCAGGCAAAGTTAAGAGGGCAATTTTAAAAATACACAGACTATTTGTTTAGTACTTTATATTTTTCAAAATGGCATATGGTCACATTCATTATGTTCTCTGACAATTCCGTGAGGCAGCTTGGTGTTCTTACTGTGGGTTTAGAGGTGACTTCAGCTCAGACGGGCAAAACAATTTCCATCCGGTCACACAGCAGGGCGTTGAGAAGCTTAAGAACACAATTCAGAGTTTCCAAGTTTTCCATACACTGCTTCCCCACTCCTGATACTTCAGAGCATCCTACTAACCTTGTTTGAACATGAGAAGCATGTGTGAAGATAGAGTTAAAAACAAAAGTGTTCACGTGAGCGCTTAAGAGTTTCTGACAGTCGAGGAATGCGTGCATGAATAACAAATGGAGTGCCATATTTAGGAAAACGATTTTGAAAGGAGTCCTGAAATATGGATAAAGGTTATTAAAGTTCTTCAATACACACCCATAATAGCTTCTTATAATTAAATTTTTCATAGCACTTCCATATATACTATCTAATGGAATAAGTCCCTAAACCAGGTACATTTTATGAATAGTGTTTTACATATGGAGGAAACACCCACAGAAGTTCAGTGAGATGTCTTAGGCCAACAGAGTCTATAGCAGAATCAGGTTTAGGATCCAGGTCTCCCCTGAATTTTAGTGTGGGGCTTTTTTCAGTACTTTGCCATCTATTTTTACTTGTTAGAAACAAATGCTCATAATAGATCATTGGTTCAAATAAAAAGGTGTCCTTAGAAGATAAGTAGGAATAAAACAGTTGGTGTCACACTTTTCAAGAGTCAGGAAATCCTGCTATAAAACACCCCATTATGGATTATCTTATCTAAAAGATAATTCCTCAAATAACTTGGGATATTATTTGTATTTGAACAAAGCAGCTACCAAAATAAGCAACCCGGACCATGTATTTTAAGTATCATATCATGGCCACTGTAAAGATAACCATGAAGGGGGAGTCTATACGATATGGGTCATCTGATGGTTGGTGTAGCACAAAATGTTGGGACCTGTGGCTGTTATCACCCTTACCTTAGACTGACTTTGTATCCAAGGGGATAGGACACAAAGCCCGTTCTCAGGTGAAAACAGAATTCCATTGCAGGAGAAATCTGGATCCTAAACCTGGTTCTGCTTTAGGTTCTGTAGGCCCAAGGCAAGTTATTAAACTTTGCATCTGTTTCCTTCATATGTAAAATACTAGTCATAAAAAAGTACCTGGCTTAGGTACTTTTTAGCAGGTGATAATGATCATAGTAACAAATTGTGTGTGTACATGTGTGTCTGTAAACAGGAATGAATACCTTTTGCCTTGTATCTCAAAGTCTAGGAGTCAGCTACTTTGATTTTGATTGCTGGCTTTGCCACTAATTTATATTCTAACCATAGCAATGCTCTGCTTTCTTGCAAGCAAATTCACAAAGAGATAGCCAATAGGGAACACCCTAGCATTGTAGCTAGAAGTTTCACATTTTCTTTCCTCAGTTCTCTTTTACTGGTCGGCCACTTACAGCTTGTCATGGAAAACAATGAACCTGGCAGTAGGTGTTTAAACCATCCAGAATATGTCACGAGGAGACTCAAGAGAATGTGAGCAATGTCCATAGCAGGAAGGGTTTGAGGTTAAAGTGAGAGGGTTTCTAATCACTTACATTATTGATCATCAGGTGCATTATCGTCTTTGGAATTAGGTCTCGGATACATTTGTTGATGATGGACATGTAGGAGTCCACCAGGTTGCGAATGGTCTCCACCTGCCTCTCCAGTTGGGGGTCCAGGGAAAAGTTTTCTGCTTGGCCATTCTCATCATTTTCCGTCTATCAGAAAGGTAAGGAAACATGGATTATTTCACATTTGCTCAGAAGAAAGAAAAACACCAGACATAATCAGATGATCAACTTCTGTTTACTGTACTTGTAGTTACATGGCGAGCTGGTAACATCTTTATCGCACAGCCATTAAGTCTAGAAAGAGATCAGAACCAGGCAGTTATTAGTCCTCTTGCAGTCTGTCACAGTCCAGGAGAAGCAAGTATTCTAATTCTGAATGAATGCTGAGATGAATAACCGGATAAACAGCGCACCTAACAACATCCCTCTAGAGAGCAATCTAGCCATAAGCCATTTGCAAGCTGGCCCAAGAACGGAATCCAAACATGTGCAGATGTAAACTTCTGGGAGGGGTCCCCAGCGATTCTATAGGTTAGAAATAACCTTGGTGTTTTCTGGAACGGACTCCCAGGTCTCTCTGAAATGGATCAACATTTGGATCAGCCCAGATTTAAAACTAAATTCCTAGGCCTGGCCTGGCCCCAAAATAAGAGATATAGAGGATAATTCACTTTTCCATGCACTTGCTGGAATTCGTTATGTAAATTCATGCTTCTGTCATCACTACCAAAGGCTGGCTCCACTGTGAAAAACGTACAATGTTAACTTCCAACTTGTTACCCTTTGAGTAAAATAGGATACATCTATACTCAAAGGTTTTATTTGTGCAACAGGAGAGAAGCATCTGTTTTCTATACAGTGGGACTTGAGTTAATTAATTTTGGCTTCCCCACCAGAGGCTGGGCTGGAATGGCATCTTTGTCATTAAACGCTGACCTATTGGCTTGGCACTGAAATCATTTTAGAACAAATGGTCTCCATTTCAAGTCAGGTTGAACCAGCTAAGCCCCAGAACATGATACAAATATTGTTAGTGGTCTGGCTGCTTTCTAGCATTTGGAAAGATTTAATTACGGATGCAAAAAAAAAGGGACGGGGATAATTTATTGCTTCCAATGTGAACATGAAATACTTCTCCTTGGATATGTACATACTTTGATCTGCCAGGCTTTCAATCATCCAATCCATTCTAGGAAAAGAACTGTGCTAAATGGCTTAAATGGATTTATAAATGACAAGCTTTTCCTTTGAATCAATATGCATATGTGAAGGTCACAAAATCAACAACCAAGATAGAAATTTGTTCTAATCATTTACATAGGCTTCCCTTGCTCAGAAATATCCAATACTTCAAAAAATATTAAAATAATATGTGCTCACTCTAAAACACAAGCCATTTTCCAGTCTTGAGGGTATGACCCCATGCTTCAAGGACACTTCAAGGACATTTCTGAGGCATCGTACAGCTACTACAGCAAGATAGGGGATTGGAAGTTTCAATAATGACAGTTGTTTCCCAATACTGTTTTTTTTTTAATGGTCTTTGGCTACTGGACTAATTAAATCAAGTATTATATAGTTTTTCACTTATTTGTGATATAGCATAATGGAATCTGGGACAAATAGGTGATAAGGCCGTAAGATGGTAAAGTGACAAAGGAAAGGTCAGCCATGGCAGTGGGAAAAGCCACTCATGTTCCCAAATTTCTTTCCAGGGCAAAAAACCACAACATATGTACTCCAGGCTGAGCGTAAATTCTAAGAATCAGTGGCCACTGCAGTGTGGTTCTGAGGGTTTTGCTTCTGAAAATGAAAGCTTGAGGTTCAAATTCAGGCTCTATCACCTCCTAGTTGTGTGGCCACATTTTAGCTACTAGTACTTAATGTCACTGAAACTCAGATGCCCTGTCTTTAAAATGGGGATATGCTTCCCTGGCAAACTTTCAGAAGCTAAACGAGACAATGCATATGCTATGACCTAGCCAAGGGCATTGTGGGTGCTCAATAAATAAATGTTAGTTTCCCTCTTTCCTTTCTGAACATTCATGGGATAAGAGAGCTGACTGACTCTCAGCACACAGTATGAAAACTTAAGGTGAAAAATGTGAGCATAAAACATTTTTAATTCAAGCAATATATAGATTGGCAAACGGTATATATACATATATATATTAAAATATATTTTATTGATTTTTTACAGCGAGGAAGGGAGAGGAATAGAGAGTTAGAAACATTGATGAGAGAGAAACATCAATTCAGCTGTCTCTTGCACACTCCCTACTGGGGATGTGCCAGCAACCAAGGTACATGCCCTTGACCGGAATCGAATCTGGGACCTTTCAGTCCATAGGCCAACGCTCTACCCACTGAGCCAAACCAGTTAGGGCTGGATGGTATATTTTTTTTTATATAAGTTTTCTGTAAGCAAGGCCCCTTGGGATCCCCTCCTCTCACCTGTGAAGATTTTTCATCTTTCAAAGCCCTGGTCTACTACCACTCCTTCTAGATAAGCTCCCGATGGCCCTCAGACCTCCCACCACTCCTCACAATGTACTTCATCTGTGTCTTGTGCTCACTTTTATTACTGGTACCCAGCCTAGTTTCATGCTTCCCTCCATTAGTCTCTGGGGCCTTATTTATCTCCCCTTCTCAGCACAGAACCTGATGCACGGGAGAAGGAGGAGAAGCAGGAGTTAAAACCACTGAGGGATTTGCCTAAATGAAGGAAGTTGCCCAGTGCATTTCAGGGTATCCAAGGGAAACCGCTTGTTAGAGAGACTGGAGACCAGAGAAACTCCCAGTTGATGAGTTTGGATCCCCTACTACTTCATAATAGTAAGAACGATCAAATGATTATAACATTATGAATATAAATGAGAACAGATGACCTGCAGCTTTGTGAGGAAAACACCTTTTACATAAGGCAAAGAAATGTTCATAATGGATACAATACCATTCATCTGACGGCATTTCGGTATTAACACACCACACCTCTCAGAAACATTATTTTGTTCTAGGGACTGTGATGAACACTTTACGTAGAAGATCCACAACCTCAGGAGGCGGCTACCACTTTGTCAACTTATAGAAGAACATGTTGAGGCTCTGAGAGCTGATTTATTCAATAAAATGAAAATGAATGCAATGTTAAACCAATTTCTACTTTTCCTTATGTATAAAAAAATCAAAAAGTATTACAGGGTTGCGGGGGGTAATAGATCAACCAAAGGACTTTTATGCATGCATTTAAGCATAACCAATGGACACAAAACACTGGGGGGAAGGAGAGGCTGGGGGAAGGGCAGGGGGAAAAAAAGAGATATATGTACTAATCTTTGTAATACTTTATGTAATAAAAATATATATATTAAAGAAAAAAATAAAATAAATATACTGAGCTTAAAAAAAAGTATTACGAAACAGTGCAACATCATAATATAACAAGGTGGTTTTGCAGATAAAATAATGCAAAGTGAGTTTCTAGGAAAAGCTGTCACTGAAGTACTGACATTTGCAAAAAATAAATGACTGAATGAAAAGCAGAATAAATAGTATTTATTAAAAGAACCTCTAGGAATATGAACACCAGAAAAATTATATCATCACCACATTTTCATAGCAGTACACTGAATTTCTCCATTTCACATTATTAGCATTCAGTCTTGCTTTATTTTTTGCATACCAAAATAAGCAAAAGATCCTCACTTTCACTTTTTGAAACCGGATGCAATTAAGCAAAGTGTCAGAGTGAATAGAGAACCCTGAATAGTGCAAGTGTCAACACTTAAAAAAGAAAAAGCATTCCAGAAAAACCAATGAAACCATTTGAAATTCTCTTCAGCTTTTGAAAATACTAGCAGACATGCGGTCACATGCAAATCTTAAGTCTTCTGATAACAGCATGGATATGATGGGATTCGCAATTCAGAATAAAAATTTAATCTATTTTCTGATTTTTAGAAAGAAGGGAGGAGTAATTGCTCCTTCCAATATGCCTAAGATACATTTGAGAAATGTACATAGATGCAATTTTTCTTTTAACTGAGTAACTGCAGGCAGCAGACCCTTGCTATTCTCTAACCCCAGTCAGTTCTAACCAAATCCTCTCTCCTGTTCTTTTCTGCATGTACACTGTGTATGACTGTATTTTTTTCTTTGTTTAAATTACAGGATTGCAATAGGATTCTTTGCAGTCTAAGCACTGAAATAGCAGATGTTTAGCATTATCCTCATCAAGGGAATGTAAAATAAAAATAGTAATTTGTCTCTGATCTTTGAGGCAAAAAAGAATGGTCTGCAAACATTTAACCTTTTACGAGCAGGTTCATTGAAGCTGTTTACAAAATGTGAATAATATTGTGAAAACCAGCTTTCTTCTGAAAAAATACAATGGGCAGGCCTTCCTATTGCATTTTTTTCCTAATAGCTTTTGAGAAGCATAATGCAACTTAATAAGACAATAATAACAGCCTTATAAATGTGAAACTGCATATAAAAATGGCTAGTCCAACTTTCCTACAAAACTATTTGCACAGCATTCAAAAGCAAGCTGTTTCACAAAATTTAAATTTACAAGCTTCCTCCTTAAAGTCTTAATATGTTAAGAGGTGAGAGAATGAAATAGTCAAATTAGAAATAATTTCCAGCAAGTCTTAAAGCATCCATTGCAGCAACTCTAGGCTTGATCAGGATGTGTATTTTTCATGTGATTTGCTTTGGTTACTGTCCTTCAATCTCTTATTTCATTATGTCACAGGCATCTTTGAGGATCACTGAAACCAACCAATGAGGCTGATGACTGCCACTCTTTAAAAATGGAATACTGGAAATCCCAAGTACCCTGGCACCAATATGTACATAAACCTACTACAGAGCAAATGGGGATTTGTGGCATATCTTCTCACCAGTGGGCAGCATTGACAGATCATCCACAAATTGATTTTCACAGAGAGCCAACGCTTGCCCCCTTTAAGCATCTCATTGTTATGGCATTTTCACTACCATAAACAAAGAGTGAACACATCATTTAACTTTTTTTGTGGTGAATCAGGCCATTGTTATGAAAATACTGTTACCATGGTAAATGTAAGTCTCAACACTTAAAAAAGATGCAACATTCCAGAATAACCAATGAAAACCATTTGAAATTCTCTTTAGCTTTTGGAAATATTAGTAGATATGTGGTCATGTGTAAATCTTAAGTCTTCTGATAACAGCATGGATATGATGGCCAGTCACAGAATTCATAATGCAAATTTAAACTTGTTTTGATTTTTAGAAAGAAAGGAGTAACTGCCCCTTCTAATATGCCTAAGATGAATGTGGAAAATGTCTATAGATGCAACGCAGCTTTGCATTTTCCAGCCTCACGTGACAGACATTTTCACCGGAAACCTTTTTCACTCCCACTCCTGATGTCAGAGGCCAGAGAGGAAGGTGAGCAAACTTGGAAAAGAGCCACAGAAATCACCTAGAAATATTTCCATGAAAGACTGTGACGGGTATTTCATTCAATAAAACAGGCAGTATTTATTCAGAGTCTCAGGGGGCTGGGAGAGATACAAAGGCAGTCTAAGAAGGCAGGCCTGGCTCAGGAGCCATCCTCAGGCAGGGAGGGCACCGCCATGAGCTCTGGCAGGTGGGCTTCAGGGATTCTCTATGGATGGCAACACTGGAGCTGGCTCTTAGGAGTCGGTGAGATTGCAGACTGGGACAAGGGAACATGCTCATTACTTTACCCATAGTGCTTAGCACATTCCCTCCAAGTAAGGGGAGCTTCATGAATATTTGGAAATAAACAAAGGAAAACCCACATTTCCGGAGGGCTTGGATTTCTGTTTCAGAAGGAACTCAACAGATTGCATCCCAGATACCTGGGGTGTTGCTATCCGTGTGATCTCTTGGATTCTTAAAAGTGGGTTCTCCCTTGTAGCTGTGAGTTGCCTGAGCAGGATAAAGAACTATTTGCATCCAGATTGTGCCAGTATTTCAATGGATATAAAGATCTTGCTGACTTTGTCTTAGGAGGCCTACAGATACAAGCTCAGATTGTAGTCAAGATGCTGGGAAGCTAAGGGGGCATCTCTGTGCATCTCCAAATGCAAGAAACATCCATAATACAGGAGAAAACACTGAGCTAATCTGGTCCAGGTCATTCAGTAGACAACCACTAAGATAGCAGGCAGGACCAATGTTGTCTGCTTATGTTATTTTTTTTTTAAATTTTCAAAGAGAAATGTTTATTTTGAATTGTTTATTATTGTTGTTGTTGTTATTGTTATTATTACTAGAGGCCCAGTGCATGAATTTTTGCACAGGTGGGGTCTGGCCAGCCTGCCCTTAATGGGGCCATGACAATTGGCCTGCCGGCCCCATCCCTTGGTCAAACTCCTGGTGGAACTCCTAGTTGAGAGGACAATTTGCATATTAGACTTTTATTATATAGGATTATTTTTTCAATCCTCACCTGAGGATATTCTTCCCATTGGTTTTTAGAGAGCATGGAAGAGAAAGGGAAAGAGAGAGAAACATTGATGTGAGAGAAACACATCAATTGGTTTTCTCCTGCCCGAGCCCTAATCAGGTCCGGGACCAGGGCCAGGGAGGAGCCTGCAACCAAGGTACGTGCCCTTGACTGGAATTGAACCTAGGACCCTTTGGTCTGCAGGCTGACACTCTGTCCACTGAGCCAAACTGGCTATGGCTGCTTATGTTATTTTCATCTTTATTCTTCCTTGATTCTGTTCCTCTACCTGTTATTATCTTCTTATTCTTCCTATAGATTTTAGTCTCTTCATATCTCAATGGCATCAACATAAACATTACAAAACTATTTAAGGTTAATGGTAAATTAGACAGCCATTTAAAAAAAAGCCCTCAGGATTTTAAAGATACTAACTTGATTAAAAAGAACAACAAACATATCTTAATTTGATGTAACTCAATTTTTTTTAACTGTCATTCAGCCCAATGGCTGCCTGAGAGAATATATTTCTGGGTGCCAGTGTACAGCTAAGTCTATAATAAAGAATTGGGTGATGACAGCAAGGAATAAGGAGGATTTGGAGGAATAAGGGGTGGGAGGACTTCCCTCTCCTATAACTGACAGTCACTGTATTTGCCTTTAAGCTGCACTGAAACAACTGCTTTTATCTGCAACTGTAAAAAAAATAATAACAATGAGAGCATTAGGATACTTCCTTCTTAGAAAAATCTGAACACTTTTGGATTGTATCCTGAGGACAGTAATTCCAAACTAACTTTTTAACCTGTCAAAAGGCCTGTACTGCTTTATATAACAGGTAAGTTCATTCATATAAAAGATTCATATATCAAATATTTTAAACACATTTTTGAACGTTGCTATTTAAGCAATCTTACTGTGAATTTTTAAAAAATTATGAATATTTACTTTTGGAAGTTTTCAATCTTTATATATGGGGGTTGTTTACCATAAAACAATCTTTCAACCAAATAATGGTCTAAACAGAATAATTTATATGGATTCTTTAAAAATAATCACTCCTCCCACCATCATTTTTGGTTTCAGATATTAGTAATTTTGAAAGGGCCAAGATGATTTTTCAAGTATCAACTATTGGGGAAAATACCTGTTTTTGTTTAAAATTAACACTGTTATAAAGAAAACCCTTTCTTTAAAAACAACTGAGATTAGAATAAACTGAAACCAATTTCTTTCTTTAGTGAAAAAAACATCACAGCATTTCTTTGGAATAGCAAAATAGGAACTGGGATATTTCCAAAAAGAAAAATCTCCAGAAAATGGGAACAGCTAAAATAAGGATAAACCTAACAACCTGTGATGGTTGATTTTATGTGTCATCTTGGCAGTACCCAGGTATTTGTTGTAAATATTGTTCTGTGTGTTTCTGTGACAGTATGTCTGGATGAGATTAACCTTTATAGTTGCGGCCATTGAATAACAGACTGTCCTCCACAATGTGGGTGGGCCGTATCAATCAGTTGAAGGCCTAAACAGAACAAAAACATCAGCTTTCCCCAGCAAGAGAGAATTCTCAAGCAGACAGCCTGTCAGACTTCTGAAACATCAGCTCTTCGTGATTCTACACAAACTGCCTTTGGACTCGAGCCAGATCATCACCCCTCCTTACAGTCTCCAGCCTGCCAGCCCATCTACAGATTATAAGAATTTCAGCCACAATAATTACGTGAGCCAATTCTTTACAAAAAATCTCTGTCTCTCTCTCAACACACACACACACACACATACACACACAATCACCCTCACCTAATTGGTTCTTTCTCTGGAGAGCCCCACTTAATACAGTCTCACTGCTTATTATAAGACAGTAAGTGGATCATTGTCACATTGCTTAGTAGAGTTTTAAGGGCTGTAAGAATTCAGAGAAGGAAAACATCAGGAAGGGTCTGGTGGGTAGTTATGTTGGCCCCAGGCTAGTGAATTACCTTTACTTCACAGCATTCTCTAAGGGAAAGAGAACCCATCTCAGTCAGAAGAAACCCATCTCCATCCTCTCTTTCTGTCACCAGGTCTGGCCTACCCCCTCCCTGTCGATAGACACGATATAAACAGCCCAAGTTCATAAAGAGTAACCTGTGCTTTAGCAATTCCTACTTTTATTATCAACAAATGTAAACTGCAGGGGAATTTCAAATTATTACATCCATCATACTCTAAGGAAAACACCTGGATCAAACACACATTAGCAGCATTCCTCAAATACAAATTTAAAAAATCCACCTGACTCAGACAGATTACCCCAAATGTCCAACCCACTTCAGTTTGGGGGACCTTTTAGATAGCAGGAGTACAAACCATGGAATCAGATGACCTATATTTATACCTTGGCTCTGTCAATAATTAATGACTTTGGGGGAAATTAAAGTTAAGAAGTTCTTCAGCCTCTCTGGGTCTTAATTTTTGTGCTGTGAGAGGGGGCAATATTAGCACCTTATATATTTTATGGGATAAACCATAAATGAGACAATCAGAAAGGTACCTAGCATCATACCTTCCACAGAGCGAGTGGTCCATCGAGGTGCACCATTTTTATTACCTAACATAAATGACATAGATGAGTTACTGGTAAATGACATGTGAGTTTACAACATTGGAGATAAGGGTATTCGGCTGCTTCATTGGCTTGGCCTTAACGTTCTCCCCACCCCCCAGAAAAGAGCTGGTATGCTGGCCTGGCAAAAAGTGTGACATGTAGGAAGATACATTTGTAGGACATGCCAGGTGAGTGAACAAAGAGTTGAGGAAGAGGAGGCAAAGGTCTATTAAGTGGTGGGTATCATGAATTTGCAAGAGGCTAGATTTTTGCACCAAGTTTTGGAAGGACACAGACAGCAGACAGCATGTAGCCCCAGCATTGTTGCATATTGCTGGGAGGTCCACCATAATCCCTAGGGGGCCTTGCAGACTGACACCCCAGAGGACACAGAGATGATGAGCGGGGCAAGTCAGGCTGAGGACAGCTCCTAATATCACCTGGCTCTCAGTGTGGCTGCTGAGAACAGGCTGAGATGATTACGAAGGGCACGGATGCCTAGCCCCACCCATGGGTGATTGACTTGGTCTTGGCTGAGGCCCGAGCAGCTGTCTTTTTTAATGTCCTGGTTGAGACATCTGGGCTTGGGCAGAGGCAGAAGGGGTCAAGGGCCTGAAGGTTCTGCTGAGGCTGGAGTGCAGGGTGGGGTGGAAATGCTATTTAGGGTTTCAGGCCTGCAAATTCCCAGGAGAAAGGAGGGCCTGACTTCACATAAAAGAAAGTATCTACGTTTTAAGATCCAAATGTGATCTCAGCTAGTTTCCACTGGACAGACGTCACCATTCCCTGACAGTCATAATTGGCACTGTGGTAGGCAGATAGTTGAACAGTAAAGCAAAAGTTACCAAGCTTCCCTCTAGTCTTCATTTCAAAACACTGCCTATCCTAGGAGAGGCTTGAGGAGTCTGTCTAGGACTTAGGGGGATTGATGAAAGGCCATCACAGGACAGTCAGGAAATCCAGTCATGGGCAGACTCAAGGTCAGCCCTCTGGACAGATCTCAAGAGATCTCCTGAGGGAGGGTTTGCAGCAACTCTGATTTCGATTGTAAAAATCAGGCATAGCCCTGGCTTTTTTAGTAGCCATTTATGAATCTCATTCATAAATTGGGCTTAAGAGGTTTTTGAATTCATTGCATTTCCTGCAGTACCACCTTTTGGGACTAATGAGTTCCTTAAGTTTATAGCCTGCTATGTGAAGTCGATTTCCTTTCATTTGTCCTAAACTTATTTTATTCTGTTTTAAAAAGTAACCTCCTTGTCCTAAAAAAGAAAAAAAAAAGAAGTAAGATTTAAAAATGAGGACAGATTGGCAGGGCAGAAAAAGGAGCTAGGTGTTATAAGAACCGCAGACTACCTTAAATCTGCAGTGTAGTTTTAAGAGGCAAACGAGGCTGGAATGCGTGACCGTGACCGTGACCGAGGGGGCCGAGGGGGCTGCTCACAATGGCTCCATTGTTCTGGTTGCTGCCCAGACCCCACCAGGGGCCCCGCATCCTGTGTGGGGCTCCCTGCTTCAATGAAAGGGAGAACCTGAATGTTGAGCAGATATCAGCAAAACGGATTAAAGCATGGGAAGGGGGTCCGGAAGAAAAGGAAAACAAATGTGGATTTTTTTCAGGTTGGAGAAAAAGAAGCCGTTCCATATAAGAATATCTGGGATACTGTGTCCAAGAGAGGAATAGTTGTTCTGCGTTGGGATTAAAACACGGAGGGAGTCGGGGCTGCAAAGAAGGAACTGCCTGACCCTGCAATTACATACGAGATTGAGAAACTATGCCGTTTATTATTTTGAAAGTTCATAGTCCCCAAACGATTTGGAGTTCGTCTTGCCTTGTACCTGCCTTGATGGTACAAAGACAGCTGAGTGAGCTATTTACTCAGAGGCATGTGGTGGAGGCATGAAACAGATGAGAGTATAAGCATTTTAGGAAAGGGGCTCTGAGGTTAAAATATTAATATGTATCATTTTGGAAACGATGAGGAAACAGCAAGTATTTCAAAAAACATGCTAATCGCAGGGTCTGCATAGCAAACCAAAGTATCGGTTGCATCCCCCACTCCCTTTGAGGTCTTAGCACAGAGTCGATTATAGGAAAGTCTTGTGTTTTAATGGAAAATAGGGCAAAGGTTGTATGTAACAGGAATCCAGTCATGTGGAGCTCGCAGAACGCAGGTTAGGCTCATAAAACTGCTCATTAAAACGCTCTGTTCTGAGGCAAAAGCAAATAAATGAGCTCAAGGAAAAGAGCCACAGAAATCGCCTAGAAATATTTCCATGAAAAGACTGTGAAAACAGTCCTCCCAAGTCGTAAGAAATGTTCAGTTATTGCTTATACAAATAGCCACACTTAAAAAACTTTTAAATGCCTTCCCTGCATTGCTGGTTTTGACCTTCTGCCAAGAGCTACTTAATGTTTTACTTTTAAAAAAAACACAAAACTTTTCTGAATAGACCATATGGTGAGCGAAAAATAAAAAGGTACCCACACCAGGAGTCTTTAAAACAGCATGAGCAGAATAGTTTGTTATGAATCCCACCCCCAAGTTCTGGTTTAAACTTAGCAACTTTATAAGTCCCACATTGGTTGAAAATCCTAATCTCAAATTATAGAAATGAAGACTGAACATTCTCCACGATTCACAGAGCTGCTGTTTTCTACACCTCTCTATCTCATAGCACAGAACACAGATGGAGGGATGTTAACTAAAGTAATGTAGGGCTGGCCAAACAATGAAGACCAAGAGGACTTCTAGAAGGCAGATTGCCCCGAAGTACTTGAGGCAGACAGTGCTTACACAGGGGCTGGCTGGTCTCGAGGGCCTACAGCCAAAGTCAACACCGGCAGCCAGCAGGCCCATCACCTACGGAGGAAGCTGAACAACTTGAGACTGATTAAGTGTGTATGTCGGGGTGGGGGTGGAGGTGTCCAGACGCCCATCTGATATTTAGTGTAAATTCCGTGATGCCCCAGGCTCCGTCTGAGTCACCAGCGATTGACCCGAGAGAGGACGGCTCACGGAACACAGAATGCTCCAGAAAGAAGCACGCGCACCAGGCATGTGGCCTGGATTCACACCCGGCTACTCTCTCTGTGGTTTTCTCCTTATGCCAATTCCATAGCCTTTTGGATCCAGAAGGGAGTCCAGACGAGCTTGGAAATTTTGTCTCTCTCTCTCTCTCTCTCTCTTTTTTTTTTTTGGTAAGTGAAAGGAATTACCAATGGCAATATTTTTTTTCTCACTTCAACTTATTTTATCTCACAAATGCAGTCTGGGACTCGCCTGTGAGAAGCAATGCATCAGGCTAAGAGGCTCCTGCTCAGAAACAAAGCTGGGTGGCAACAGGCTTCCTGCCAGCACTCACTCTGCTCTGAGTCAGGGAAGGGAGCTGAGAGTCTTGCAAGGGATTCCACTAAAACAAAAATACAGAGCTCTCCTACACAGCTAAACCAAACCTCACACCCACGAGATAGCTCAGACATTTGATAAACACATCTTGGCAACGAAGGCTCATCTCTTCAGAGTTAGCTATGAAAAGGGGATTTCCTAATTCACCCGGCTCTAGCCAAAATTCTCTGCTGGTCTTTTCCCACTGGCCTCTAACCCACCTTATTCTGAAATAATGTTTTCTTCTGCTTTAGGTTTTGAAAATTATTCTTTCCATGGTGGTAGTTTACATTTTTATCTATGCATGAGTCTCAGTATCTCTCTCCCCCCTTCCTTCTCCCCCGCCTCACACACACACACACACACACACACACACACACATACATTCTTGCGCAAGTTAGCAAGATTTAAAGCCTCTCATTTTTTATTCTTGAAGCCCCAAAAGGGAAACTATTATTCGTGTGCCAAGGAATACAGCCATCCATTATTTTTTTTCTTTCTTTTTTCCTTGTATATCCTCCCAATAGGGTTAAGGTAGTCTGGGATGTGGAGTGAGGAGGTAAGAGGAAGAGAGAGGGGTGGGAGGGAGAACAAGATGGCATTTTAATAGCCTCCACCATGCTGATTTGACACAGAGGGGACCTTGTGCTTCAGACTCAAACGTTTCCTTCCTTCTGAGCCTTGCTTATGGCCCCTTCTACTGACACCCGCGTCCATGTCTCAGGATAGACGTGGGAGAGGAGGACACTATTAAACGGTCTTTCTCCAAAGGACGGAAAGGTTGAGGGGAACGATCATAACCCTGTCTTTGTTTTTTGTTTTCTTTTAAAATTTCATCTTGAAATATTTCAGTCATAGAAAAAGGCCGCAAAATGAATACAAAGAATTTCAGTATACTTTTTGCCCAGACTCTTCAAAATGTTAACATCCTATAAAAACACACAACACGATCGGTAGTCAGGAAATTTTGAAGAATACTGACCAGTTATTTTATACCATTTCTCAATTTGTGTTTAGCTGATGTTTCTGCATTATTAAATTCAGGTTGTGCATTAGTTTGAAATTAACATGCATCTTTGGATGAAACTTGGAGGCTATGTAAACATCCTGTTTCCATCATACTTTCACCTACTGATTTTTGCATCCATACATGACCCTTGAGAGAAACCATTATTACTGCAATGCTTGACAAATGGTGATTTTCTACTTCTATCTTCATTTCTAAATGTATGAATTGGAATTATGCTGTAGAAAAGAGCTTTCCCTTCTTTATTTAATTATTCATTCAATTATTTGTTTACATAATTGGAATATAGTAAAATGCATAAAAAGCTGTTTAGTATTTGCGACAAATAAAACTCACTGTTCACATCACTTTTAATTGTCGGACATTATTATTGCTGTTGTTTTTACTAGTATGTTGGTTTAGATTTAACTAAATGTTTGCCTGTTTCTTTGTCTATATACATTCTGGATGATTTTTCTTTTCCAAAATTAGCTCTTTAAGAAGTTCCTTTTTCATGTATTAATTTGTGGTAAACTCTATTTTGTTGTTTGAAATGTATTATGTGCTGACTTTACAATAATACTTTCATTAGGTTTATAGTTCTAGGTCAACCATGTTTCTCTTTAGAGTTGGAAGATTATTCCATTGTTTCTGGTTTCCATTGTTGCTCTTAAGAAGTCTTCATTCTTGTTCCTTGGAAGTTGATTTCCACTTTTTCTCTGGATGCATTTAAGACTGTCTCTTCGTCTTTGGTGTTCTACAATTCCATTACAATGTGAACCTGCATGTGATCTGTGGTGCTGCTAGATCTTTGAATTCATGACATACATCAATTCTAGGAAAATGTTCATCCTTTTCTGGAAGTGATGATTAAGCATATGCCAGGCTGTGCTTCATGGCTCATATACATTTCCTCTCTCTCTTCCTCTCTCTCTGATGCATTCTGGGAATGTATTCAGTTATACATCCAGCCATGTATAGGAACTGGCTTGTACCAGCATGCAAGAAATAGTAGTGCACGTCTCTCTCCAAGTCTGTATTCACTGTCCTCACACTAAGAGTTCAAAATTGGCTATATAACTGCATAAACACAAAGCTCTTAGGTAGTGATGGCCAGTTCCCCAAGGATAGCTGTGGCTTCGCCACAGGTTTACCCCTCTACTTTCCAGATCCTTTTTATTTCCACACCAAAGGGTTTTCTCATCTTTCTTGAAAGCTCAATCAGGAATTTAAAATAGTAATTCTCACACTGTCCTTGATAGTTCTGGAAGTTTTATAGTCAAGATGGCTAGCCTAAAGACCTGCTGAAAATCAAACTCCACATGTCTATTGTAAAGATCCTTTACTAAGATTAGTACATTTAGAATAACAAAGATGGTCAGCTCTGATTGGTGCAAGTCTCTTCTTTTTCTTCAGAATAAATTATTTCATATAACATACGCCCATCAACACATTATGTATTAAGCACTACTATGTATTGACACTATTATTAGCTATTCAGAATAGTTATTGATCTCACAAGACACTTTGTAAACAATGAATAAGTGGAATGAGAGGTTGATACTAAAAGCAATTTACATCTTAAACACCATTTTTGTGTGTGTGTGTGTGTGTGTGTGTGTGTGCACCAAGTTTTACTTGGATTCTATGACCTATAGATTTTTACTTTCCTCGGATGCTAGTAACAATACTGTGTAGTATTTGTATAAATATGAACATATAGTTTGTATACATGTAGAGGTGTATAATTTGAAAGTTGTTCTACTGATATAACTTGTTTTGAGCTTTTGACCAACTTTGTGACATTAGAAATTTCTTTTTCAGAAACTAAGAGTCAAAAAAGATGCCTAATTTTACAAGGACATACAATGTTAGTTGAAGGGCTAGAACTGAAATTCAACTTTTGAAACTCTAAGTTCAATATGCAGTAAGCATAAATCAACCAGGTAAACACAGACATTTTCCTCTCTCCATGGGGAAGAAAGTCCTATTAAGTCAAGGAGATATCTCTATCTCTATCTCTATATGCTTGATTTTAGTACAGTTTTAATTGTTTAGATAGTTTTGAAGTTTTTTTTTTCCATGAAGGTTATGCTGTAATGATTTAGGATTCCTTAGGTTAGAGAAGTTCCAAAATACAGGCACCTGGCACAGAAGGCTGGGAGGCTGCAGGGCTGCTTAGACCGTAGCTTTCTATTTCCAATTAACATTCACATAAAAAGTGAAAAAAGTCCACATTCCAAATAGTCAACTCAAAAATATCACTACAAAGAGCTCATTCATTGCAATGCTCTTTCCATCTTGAATGCAGTAACAATTTTAAGACTCATTCTCTCTACCTTCATCGGCAAATCCTTGCAAACCAGATACTGGAACTCTTCACAAATTCCTGCACTCACAGATAGATTTGTGGTGACAGTTTTCGGTTCAAAAGTGCATTCCTGATGTAAGTGGGCTACATGGGATCACCCATTGGAATGAAGTCCAGTATCTCACACACACAGCTGGACTCTGAGAAGTAATTTTAGACGTCAAGGTAATGTATGTCGAAGCCATGCAAAACCACAATGCACCCGTGGATCACAGTGCCTCTGGCAAGCTGCTGGTTATTGTATTAGCCTCTCTGGCTGTACAACGATCTGTGGGGCTAAAGGGTTGGAATTTGTCACTTAAGACATTCATCTTCAGCTGCCAAGAGGTAGGCACATTCTGACCTCCGGAATTAAAGCTGGGCAGTGTTCCAAATACTGTCCCACCAAGAATGCGGTCACTGGAGTTTCAATAAAGACATGCCGTTTCAGCAATACAGTGTGAAGAACACTTCACGACTCTCAGAAGGTTTAGCTGTTTCCCATTTGTGTTAGTTGGGGAGAAGTCTGTTTTCCTTTCACCTAGCTTTAAACCAAGAGTGTGTCTTGAAATGGCGTATGACATTTTTTTCTATTGCTCTAACTCAAAAACAGCTGAAATTATTTTCCTGAACACACATAAAAGGTCCTGAGCTGAGACCTGATGTATCAGGTTTCAGCCTGAAGAATTTTTCTGAGCTGATGGTTTATGCTGAAAATGCTGACAGATGTCGAACAGCCTCACAAAATAATCTTTAAGGGAGTCCTGGGCAACAGACCATGTGGCTGCTTTGAAAATGCTAAATTCTTGTTGCTGAACAATTTTACTTAAAAAAAAAAACAAAAACAACCCACCACCTAGAATTTATTACATTACATTTTTTAGCAGATAGCTGCAGAAAACCAATTACTATGCAGCTGAATTTTGGGAACTTGCTAGTTCCCATTTTACATCTTCTTTGGACACAAGAAATTCTTTTAGACTTATCGTTCAGAAGGGTCAGAGAGGGGCCTGACTTTGGGGATTTTGACCATGAAAGCATAAAGATCCCGACCACTTTAAAGCTGCTGCAGGAAGTCCCTGAAATGAAGAGAATATAGAAACATTTGCTGTATTTCTGGCTGTGATTTCTCCTTGCTGGGATACCACAGGATGGTCTGATCAGAAACAACTAAATGTTTACAAGTATCCTCCGAGGGGGTTCAGATTTTCCCGGGAGGGTAATAATTTAAAGGATGTCAGTGGATGCAAATGAATTTCAGACGTCCAGAGGAAGAAGAGGTGAATAGTACTTTTGTCTCTGGGAGACTTGGAATTTCAGCCGGGGCCATTTTGGGTAATTCTACTCCGCCTGCCTACATTCCCTGGTGTTGTTTCAGTTGGGAGTGATGGGAGGATACTCCTTCCTCCCCCACCCCCCACCCCCTTGCATCCTGAACTGCTCAGCAGTGTTACGCCATGCTGTTAACAGCCATCAGGGCCCATGGATGTGCAGATAGATGAGTTCCCTGCTGACATGAAAAGATCTTATGAATTGTGTCTTGTATAAATGAGAGCAAACACCTTTACACAAGGAAAGTGTAATGTAAGAACCAGAGCTGTTTTCTTCTCCGAGCAGTCCTCTAGCATGCCACAGTCCCTGAGATTCTGAAAAATAATCCTCTTTGAGGAGTGCTGTGCTCCTTGGAGAACTGTTTTTACATTTATTTTCCCCAAAGCTAAGTACTCCTTTTCTTCCTCTCTAGTTTTACAGTGATAGTTAAGCAATCTGCTAAAAGTCTGGATATGATATAAATTAGTAAAGAAAAGAAATCCAGTTCCCTGGAGTCATCAGCATATTATATTACTAGCAGGAAGTATAGTCCACCTATGCGAAATACACTCATTAATGAGATAAAATGGAAGGGTATGAAAAATTCGAGCAACTTCACAATATTACCACCATACCAAAAAGTCCTAAAGAAGAGTGGAAACACCAAGTCAACTGCCAACAACCAATCAAAAGGAGGAAGACACTCTATAATAGCTTTTATTTTTATCTTCTCTACTTAAAAGAAAGCAGAGTGATTAGTTGAAAGGTAAAAATATACAAATTTCTGCCTATGTTTATCATGTTTGCACAGTTTGGAAAAGCAATGCAAAAGTCCTCCATCATCTGCAGCTTCACTTTCCTTGGTTTCCCTTCAGTTAACCAGGGTCAACCTCTTAAAGTCTGAAAATATTAAATAAACAATTCCAAACAATTCATAAGCTTTAAATTGTGCATTGTTCTGAGTAGCATGATACAATCTCCCACTGTCCCTCTCTGTCCCACCAAGAGTGTGAATCATCCCTTTGTCCAGCATGACCACACTATACAGGGCACCTCATGGCACACTCTTATCATTGGCCAATGCATGGACCAATTTTGTTTAGATTTTTAATTAGTTATTTTTATAATGTAATAAGCACCCAAGTATTCATTACCAAAAAGAATTAGCTACATCTTTTAAAATATCTTGCATATGGTGTCTTTTACCAACTAATTCACCTGCCTTTGCTACCCAATGTAACCATCAGTGAGAACAATCATCATTCTCTCACTTTTCCTGTTATTACTGTTTTATTGCATCTATATGGAGTTTAAAAAATTTTTTTTTCAGTTATGTTTAATTTCAAAAAGGGAATATTCTCTATAAAACCTTGTTTCATTTATATTGCTAATCCAGGCATTTGGTTGGATATACTGTAGCTCATTTGCTTGGAATGCTAATATTCCCATATGAAAATATTCTACAATTTATTCACTTGCCTTCCTAGTGATGGCCATCTAGGTTGCTTCCAGATTTTCACTATTATGAACAGTGCTGCTATGAACATCCTGCTATTTCTTCCTTGACTAATGCCTTTTCCTCATGCTCTGTCTCCTTCTAAAACTTTGATTAGATAGATATTAGACCTACTCTAACTATGATCTCAATTTTTTTCTTTGTGGGTTTTATTCTGGTCTGAGCTTTATTTTGGTCAGTGTATTCATGTTACCACAGATTGCCCAGTTCTCCAATTCTCTACTGGCTTATGTCTAATCTGTTTCATGGAAATTTTTGATTGATTTTTTTTTCATTTCAATGCTTATATTTCATTTCTAGAAGTTTCTCCCCGACAGTCTGCTTGATCTTTTTGCTCATACTTACAAGTTTCTTTTTTGTTTATTAAACATTGGATTTTTTTTTCTGTGCTTAATAATGCCAGCTTCTTTTCTTGAGTGGTCTGATTTCACTGTGTGTTGTTTTTCTTGGTTCTCAGAAGTGGCTGTTTCCTTCTGTCCCCTCTACCTTTCTTCCTTATGAGCTCTTCATTATTGGAACTCAGAGGAGTTCTTCAAGACCTGGGTTAAACTTGCATTTTCCCAAAGAGAATTTATGTTTGCTTCTGCTAGTTTCTCTGGGGTATTACTAACCCAGGAAAATGAAATTTTGTACTTGAGGTATCTCATAACACACAAGGAGCATGAATTCAGATGTTATACTCAAGTAAGGGCAGATTTGTGGTTATATTGTCTGAAGGCAGATCTCTGCCACTGTCCTCCTTCCATTTAGTGCCAAGGTCAAAAAGGATAATTTCATTGCACCATCCTCTGGATACTGGGTTTATTTCTAGTATTCCCTTATGCTAAGGTTGCAGTTTTTATAGTGCCAGGCTATGTAACAGTCTAGTAGACTCCTTAGAACTGAGACTATCCTGAGTTATATACCTGTTCCCAGGCCTTCTTTGGCCACCATGACAAAGGCTCACCATCCCCAGAGTTTAGGGGAAATCTTTGGGTTGAAACCAGCTTTAGCATTTGCTCACAATCTCAGGTTTCTTACTTTCACATCATTTCCTGGCTTCTGGATATCCTTTCCTCTCAGTCCATTTTGGCAAGGCATTTGAAAACAAATTTTACATTCACAATTTTAACTATAATGGTGTGGGCGTGTCCACCAGGATATCTAGTCTGTCATTTTATTGAAAGTAGAAGTTCATCTGTCCCCATTTCAACATTTATTTTCTATTGCAAAGTTTCTTAATCTTCAGTCCTAGGTCATAGTCAGTTTGCTCACCCCTGGTACACTCTTACTAAAATATAAAAATGAACCCAGGTTTAAATTTCTTCAATGACCCCATAGTACTCGTATGAGAAAATCTATGCGCCTGTCCATGGCCTACAAAGCTCAGCAAGACTGGTCCTCTGTCTCCGTCCCCACCCCTCACCTCCTTTGTATACCTTCATACAGACTCATGCAGTTATAGCCATCTATCTTCAGTTCCCCCAGCACACTCTCCTTTCTCTGAATTTTCATGTACACTGTTCCTCTGCCTGGATCCACTCCTCTCACCTCAGCTTTCTCCCAGGTTTTTTATTGTGCCCTTTAAAACTCATCTCAAACATCACTTCCTTTTCAAAGCATTTTCTGACCCACATATTTGCTTGCCAGGAAAACATAATTAGGTACCCTTATCTCTATTTCCTAATGTAACGATTACAGCATTGCCAGGTAATGATAAATGATTTTCTTATCAGTCTCTTCTGGTAGATTGGGATTTCTTAAGAACAGGCATTGTTTCACGCTATGCACAGTGCCAGATACACAGAAGACGCTAAATGGCTGTGGAATGAATGAGTGAATCGAGTGGGCACAACTACAATTAAAGGTTTGGTAAATTTGATGAGGAGCACTACTTCTAATGGTTAACAGTGTGTGTGTGTGTGTGTGTGTGTGTGTTGTATGGTTTAGATTCTTTGCTCTTTAAAATTATGCCTAATTTCTGACTTCCTATCAATATAGAAGCTGAGAGCTAAATTTCAATTCACCCTGCCTCAGAGATTTTTGAAATGCTTGATTTATGACCATCCACCCTAAATGCCGGTGGAGCTAAATTGATAGGGGGCAAAATGTTTAGTTCTCTTATGCAGTCTTTAAGTCACAGTTGTCTGAGAAGTGTTTTGTCTCCTAACATTTTTCTCTAGCATAATCAATTTCCCTTTCAGAAGGAGCCTCAAATGAGAAAGCAAGATACATCTAAGAAAAATCGTTTTTAAGAAATAAACGTTTTAAAATGTGATGAAACTAAAGCTTTATGTTTGATTATTTTCTATGAAACGGGGAGATAACTAATTTCGGGAGTCCCAGGCAAACTTCTCCGAATCTTCTGGAAGGAGAATTCTTATTCCCTCTGTGAGAACAATTATCTTTTCTTTTCCAAGATATATTTTTAAAGGATAACAGTTTAGCTAAAATTCTAAGCACATCTTATTTGGACAGGAGACCCTACACATTAGTCATCAACAGACAATGGAATAAAATCTTTATAAGGCTATAAAATGGGACATATTCTGAAATCTTCCAGTATTTGTGTCATAAGCGGAATTTAACTTTAAAAAATGCCGAGATCTATAGAAAAACAAAAGTTGTGATATGTTTGTACACATCCCCGCCCCCTTCACCCTCTTACACACCCCCTGCACCCCTCCCACATACATGTGGCTGTTTTTCTCAAAACTTAAGCCACCAGCCATTAATAATTTTGAACTAATTCCTAGTCTATTTCTAGTTTGAACCGAGTCCATCATTAAAACACTGTAAGAAAGGAAACAAACTGCATAGATTCCACTTGGCAAATCTGGGGCCTGTAGATCTGACTGTGGTTCAGCCCCTGGCGCCATCAGTTGGGCTCAAAATCAAAAGCTGTGGAAGGAGGTAATTAGCAGGGACTCTAGACCACTCTGCTGGCAACAGCCGGGCTGCTTATAGCCACCGGGAGAGTGGGTGGGAAGAGGTTCAGAAACGTTCTCTAAAACAACATTGCTTCTGTAGAATGGAAGACTGCAATTGCAGGGCTGTTTCCATGGGCAAAGAGTTAACTTCGATTAACGTGCATATTGACACCTTTGCTAAGGTGTCAATATTTAATTAGAAAGCTCGGCTACTAGCAAGGGTTGTCATTCTAGCTTCTTATTCAATAAGGGGACAAAGAGACAACTATCTTCTCACCTACTCACAAAGGTAAGAGGGTAACGTGACCTGGGCATGGAGGCCATCAACAATTTTGGGTGAAAAAAAGCGCAATTTCCCATCTCACTCATTCCAGCAGAAATTAAACCGAGCAGGGGCGCTGTGCCAAAGCAATGAAAATATAATTGATGTAGGTCACATTCGGAGTCCTCTGACTGGGCTGTTGATTACTTAAACTTGAGAGTTAAATGGAAAGAAATTGGCCCAGTGGAAGCCACTCGAGTTGGCTTACAGACGTGATCATTTACAGATGAAGGCGAGTAGCCCGAAGTGAACAGAAGATGAGAAGACTGTTCCAAACTGACCAGCTGAGGGAAAGTTTATATTTAAAAAAACAATCACTTGGTCAGTGACTCATGGGGAAAGAATTCTTAAGCTTTCTTCAGGGAAACCCCAGTAAATAACATGTATAATAAAATGGAGGTGGTGTTGTCTGTTTTGTTGAGCCATTCAGTCCACATAATAAACCTTTTGGCCAAAAAAAAAGCGGGGGGGGGGGGGCACATTCTGAACACGATTCTCTCTGGGAAACCCCCAAACAGCAAGAATAACTACGTTTCCTTAGTTTTACAGAATAGTTTGTATCTCAGACTTCCATGTGAAATAAAAACTTGGAAGAAACGTGGAAAAAAATCTGCTTTTTGTTAAAGGGTTGAGGCTTTTTTAGTCAGTTGCTTCCATGATTCATAGGGCACTCAGCTCCTCTGAAACTCAAAACCACGTAACATAAAAAGCAAGGCTGGCTCGAGTTAATCCTTTCTGCTTTGTCCCTAGAAGAATAAGCCACCCTAACTGTGCCCCACGCAGCAAACGGGAGAAATGAATGAAACCTCTCCCCCTGCATCAATTTACTAGAATATGGTGTAAATCACATGCTTTAAAGGCGATTTAGAGTTCTACTTCTTTTCCTCTCCGAATGTGGAAACTGACAATCTACAACAGTTTCAGTTCCTCTCCTTAGAATTTACAAAAGCTTTTGGAATTTTGTTGTTTTGGGTCTCTAAGAACATCGTGCAAAAACAAAAAGTTTGAGCACACACCAAACACACACACAGAGAGAGAGAGAGAGAGAGAGAGAGAGAGAGAGAGAGAGAGAGAGAGGGAAGTGCTTCTAAATGATTAAAGAAAGCCCTGTTCGTTGGGGACAGGAGTGGTCAGAGTCCTCTGTTCCCTGTTCCCCACCCCCTGCCCAGAATGCTCCGTCAAAGCCACCCGGTGTCTAATCAGCAGGCCTTTAGATTATTTTTATGTTAATTAAAATCATGGTTGGTTTGGGAGGTTAATGTATACATGTGCATGTGGCTTCAAAGGCTTCCCAAATTACTGGCTGGGCTTGCTCGCCTTGGGCAGCCTGATCTGTGATAAAAATGACCACATTAAACCAAGTTTATTGCTGTAGAAGGTTTTGATTTTTTTTTTTTTGCAGGTTTCTTAAAGAACTTACCATTTTAAAACACTCTTAGGATCCCCAAAAAGGTAAGAAAAAAAAGGAGAAATGTGAAAGGAAAAGAACAAAGGAACTGGCTCATATCAGGAAAAAAACAACAAGAAACAGCTTTAGAGATTTCTGAGGGGAAATGAACAAGTCCCAGGACAAGGCTGAGATCGATTCTAACATCCACAATGTGTTTGCCACTGCTGCTGCTTGTTTTTTTTGTTTTTGTTTGTTTGTTTGTTTTTTAATACTGACATGTTTCAATTGATTTAGTAAAAACAAACCCTACTGCCCTAACTGGTTTGGCTCAGTGGATAGAGCATCAGCCTGCAGACTGAAGGGTCCCAGGTTCAATTCTAGTCAAGGGCATGTACCTTGGTTGCGGAAACATCCCCAGTAGGGAGTATGCAGGAGGCAGCTGATTGATGTATCTCTCTCATCGATGTTTCTAACTCTCTATTCCTCTCCCTTTCTCCCTGTAAAAAATCAATAACATATATTTAAAAACAAAAACAAACCCTACCAAAAATCAATGAAAAGTGGTTCCTATTACTTATTCTTATTCTTCACTCTGGGTCATGCCAATGGGAAAGCTCACTGTGATGCCCAATGTTTGTCAGCAACTGTAATTAGGAAAAGCTCACGAGAGGCCAGAATTAACTTCGATGGTCACAGCAGATAGCAGCCAAGGGGAGCGGGGCAGGGGACAAGTCTGGGAGACTGAAACAAAAATAAGTTGGGACTGGACATGGGGACAGACTGAGGCTTGCCCTGGGTAGGAGAAGCAGTCAACCCACAGAGTATAATACAAGAAAATGTGTCAACCTACACCTGCTTCTGATGGCCAACTAAGTTCCCACAATGAATCTAACCCAAAAGATTGGAAAGGGGCACAATTTTCACTTAACACCATCATTTATCCCTTAACTCAGTGGTACTCAATCTTCCTAATGTCGCAACCCTTTAAATACAGTTCCTCATGTTGTGGTGACCCCCAACCATAAAATTATTTTCGTTGCTACTTCATAACTGTAATGTTGCTACTGCTATGAATTGTAATGTAAATATCTGATATGCAGGATGTATTTAGGCGACTCCTGCAAAAGGGTCGTTCAACCTCCAAAGGGGTCGCAACCCACAGGTCGAAAACTGCTGCCTTAAACTCTCCTGGTTCGGGCACTCACCTCCTTGACTACTATGAGAATCTACTGCTGGTCTCCTGGCTCCCATGGAATTTATCCCTCACACAGCCACTAGACTAAACAGTCTGAATCACCACTCTGAGCTCTCATGGCATCTCGATGGCACGGGATGAAGTACACTGTCCTCGGTGACCTGATCCCCGCCTGCCGCTTGGGCATAGGTTCCACCATGGCTGAGCTCAGCAGGCAGGTGTTCTCTGTTAGGATGCTATTCCTGCCTGTCCCCCCAGACCACCAGGCGCTCCTTATCAGCCACTGAACACTAACCACACCTTCTATCACACTGTACTCTAAGTTTCTGCAACACATGGAGCTCCTTACAGAAATGGATGACTTAGTAATTTCGGTATTCTTTGGCACCTACCAAGTGCTCAACAAAGGCTTGTTGAACTGAACTAATGTGAAATGAAAAAAGTAACAAATGACATCAGAAACTTCAACAGACAGGACAAGGAGGAACGATCTATGAAAGAAGGCTAGTTCCCAGATTATCTTTACCTATCCAGAGACTAGGAGGTTAGCTAGGGAAGTCTAGGCAAGTACATCAACCTAGAGTTTCAGGAAGTTATAGCTCTAAAATATGGCTGGACATTAAGTATTTGTTGTACCTCTGGGTGTTCTGACCTCCAAGAATAGCATGAAAACCTGTATCAACTGCAGTATTTTGATGGCGCACCACTGATTTCTTAGCAGATTACTGTCTCATACTGATAACAGGGTAAGGGCAAGAGTGGTGAACAGAGATAAGGTTTCCAAGGCAATATAAGCCAATGCAAATGTTCTAGAAACAGACCAGTGGAAAAATAGATGGAAATGGACAATGAAGTTTGGATAGAAATTTTTAAGAACAGCATTACCCTATCCCCCAAGGAAAGCAAATGCAAAATTTTAAAACCATGAAAAGTCAAGAAGCAATTGTAATTAAAAGGTAGATTCTAAAGTAATCCCAAGACTGAAACGGCCTTTTACACATTGAAAAGGAACAACATCCAAAAATATATCCCAACCAGAGGTTATCCTCAACTCTCCTTTATAAGAAATCAAACTATATTTTCTATGTAAAAAAAAAAAAAAAAAAAAAAAAGAAGTGTCAATGAAAGTGTGGTCCAACTTGGCAGGGCACCAAGTATGGAACTAAATCACTAAAGGGAGAGAATGTGAACATGCCTTTCACAAGTTAATATATTCAGCAGAATAGTTCAAAAAAGCAAAAAGGTAAAACGAAAGAAAGGAAGAGAAAGAAAGAACACTGAAACTGTAAACCTACACAAATAAACTTTCTACTATTTATATGTGTCAGGTTCAGACCCATTTTCCCTCTGGAGTTATGACCAAAGTGAAGTATTGGTTATACACTTAGGCTCATGTGGAAAAGTCCCTGGAAGTTCTCAGAGCCCCTAAGCACAAAAGTACAAAGAGATATGGTAATGACTTCCCTGAACAAACAAATGTACACAGAAGAGTGAGCTAGTTTGAGCTCTGGGGGCACCCCTGGTGGCCTTGGCTGCTCTGATCCTGTGCCATGAAGACATGTATTAGGCCTCTCCCGATCTTCCTTCCAGCCTGGGGGCTGCCAACAGTTGTTTTCAATGCGAACACAGAATGAGTCCCCACCATCGGTGTCGGAGTTGTGAACAGGATCCATTCACAGGCTCCCCAGCTACCGGCGAAATGATTTCGATTGCTCACAGCTAACAGGGACTTGGGAAGGGCTGATGAGATGGCCAGCTTTCTGATAAACCTTGATCTAAGGCATGATTTTTAACATTACATCAGTCTACCTCACAGTAAAACCAAAGGTCGTGGGTGTGAAATCTTCTTCGACGGCCACTTAAGGGAAATATTCATCATATCCATCGGTTTTGTACCTTGTACTAATGGCTGCTGTTAACATATAGAGTAGTAACTGCAAAATTTAGGTAATTCTCAAAATTACCATGGCAGTGTATTTACAGTGCATACTCCCAAGAGCCATCCTCAGAAATTCAAATTCCTAAGACCTGGGGGAGGTCCAGGTGCTCCCATTTTTAAGGAGTCACGTGGGTGTGGCCAGTGCGGGTCGGATGGGCCAAGTGGGGACACCTTGAGCTAGAGGCTGCTCCTAGTCCTCCACCTCTACCTGCTCTGCAAGGAAGCCCCGCCTCTCCCAACACTCATACTACAGAACGGTGACAGGTACTGTTTGAAAATATGGCGGGGGGCAGTGGTTATTTGATAAAATAAGTTTAAGAACTGTAGAGTCAAACACATTTACATGTTTGTTTATTCCAGTAATCTAGAATTTTTTTTAAAAAAATGCTTTTATTGATTTCACAGAGAGGAAGGGAGAAAGAGAGAAACAGCAGTGATGAGCGAGAATCATCAATCAGCTGCCGCCTCCTACTGGGGATCGAACCTGCAACCCAGACATGCACTCTAACTAGAATTGAGCCATGAGTTCCTGGTTCGTGGTTCGACACTCAATCACTGAGCCACACCGACCGGGAAAGTACTCTCAATTTTTAAAAATGTGCTAGTTTACGCTGTGTCTCACCAGAAGGGAGATGAGGAATACAGTGTAACCCAAACAAATAAAATCTCCTTTAGAAAAAAAAAATAGGCTGAGCATACTTTGGGAAGTGGTGCCATGTAAAACTTGGATGTAAGAAAATGTAAGAGCTAAGAACAACGAGGAGGAGTATCTGGGCTGCCTCAATGGGGACGGTAGAGTGGTAGGGTATATAAGAACATCCTAGAACACAGATGCTGGGCTGGGAACAAATTCTGGATATGAAAGTCAAGAGTTGCCCTAACCAGTTTGGCTCAGTGGATAGAGCGTAGGCCTGCGGACTCAAGGGTCTCAGGTTCGATTCTAGTCAAGGGCATGTACCTTGGTTGCGGGCACATCCCCAGTAGGGAGTGTGCGGGAGACAGCTAATCAATGTTTCTCTCTCATTGATGTTTCTAACTCTCTATCCTTCTCCCTTCCTCTCTGTAAAAAATCAATAAAAAATATGTTTAAATAAATAAATAAATAAGTAAAAAGTCAAGAGTTGCTCAGCAATAGGCTGATGCCTTTCAGGAAAGAGAAAAACCTTAGAACACAGCACTCTTGGAAGAGAGTGCTACTTGCAGAATAAAGACAATACTAGGAGAAATAGCCCTGGGACCAGAATATGGCACTTTACCAAAGCTTGAAAAGCCATGCAAGTACTGAAAGAAATGACACTGAAGAAGCCAACACCTTCCGAGAATTTACTTTGTTCCTGGCACTGTTCTGCATGCATCACAAGTCTTAGGCCATTTAGTTTTTGCGAGATGGAAGTTCACACCAAGCTCCACTGAAGGAATTAAGAGAGAGGCTCAGAGTGACGTGTAGTCCCCCAGCGGCTATGTGACAGGGCTGGGAGCTGAGCTCAGACCGGAGCTTTGAAACTGCACTCCTCTGCCTCTCTCATCGGAAGGATCAGTAGGTTTGCAGGTAAAGGAGATTATCTGAGCAACAAGGGTTTTTTTGTTTGTTTTTGTTGTTGTTGTTGTTGTTGTTGTTGTTAAAGGAAAGGCATGATCAACCCTCTTCACGAGGATGAAATAAACAAGTAAAAGCATAATACTCATTGTAGGTCACAGTTAGGTGAGATGCTAGCAATGTGAATTGGTTTGAGGAAAGTAATTTGGTGGCCTGAATAAAAAAAACTGTAATTATTCATCACTTTGATACTAATTCTACTTCTATAAATCTACCTTGAAGAAATGACCAGAAATATACATGAGGAATTACGCACAAAGATGTTCACTGTAAATTTACACATAACAACAAAAATTAGACTGAAACTGAATACACATATGAAAAAGTACATTAGCTCTAGATTAAAAGCTGGGTTTGCATCAAATCTTGACATGCCCACGTGTCTTATATGCGATCTCTGGGGAGTTTGTTAACTAAGCCTCACATTCTTCATCTCTAGAACGGAGAAAATAATGTTTGCTGAAGGGATACTCAAGAGGAGTACCACCGGCAATTTAGGCAGGATAATTTTTGTGGGGCTGTCCTGTGCCTTGTGGGATGTTTGGGGGTATCACTGGCCTCTACCCATTAGATGTCAGTAGTACCCCTCAATCCAGTTGTGACAATCTGAGATAAATCAGTTTTGAATGGAAAAGCCAGGTAGAGAACCGGAGAAAGTGAAGTAGACATATGTCAGTATACAAATCATGTATGCATACATGTATAGGCATGTATCATATAAGTAGACAAATACATGCAGAGGAGAAAAAGCCAGTAGAAGAGTGAAAATTCAAGAGCATAGAAATAACCGATAAAGCAAAGTCCTAACTCTATGCTGAAGGGAAGGAGAGCCATCCCTGACCTAGAAGAGCAGAGAGAGTAAAGGAACAAAACAATCCTGAGGGATTTCCTGTCCCTAGTAATGTTACCACCCCTATTTTTAAAAGCATTAAGATATAAAGAGCTCTTTTCCCCATGGTACAACATATGCAGAACAAGCTGGGAGTAAATGAAGCTCAATCAGGTTTAAGTTACACATACTGGAAAAAAACAACAACAAAAAAACCCTAACAATTTATTCCATTAGCACATCATTCTGCCTAGCCCTAAAGAATGAGGTGTGTGAACAGTCGGGCAATGTAAACATTTAAGTGTACGTTAAAGAACCGGTTACAGTGATTTTAGGTGAATCCGTCAAGGTGACCAGGTTAACGGCTTAGGAATTACTTTCTGTTTGAATGTCACGACCTTTCCCTTCGGCATTCCTACTTTCCTGATTTCCCTCCTTCACACTGACACCTACTCCTGCCCTTGAAACTCGATGCCTAAGTTCACAGGTTGACTTATTTCTTCCATCATTTATATTTATTTATTGAATCATTCCACAAATATTTACACACTATCTATTATGTCCAAAGTATAGTAAGTAAGCTAACAAAACCCTAGGAGGAACTGGTCTTTGTGGAGTTGGAATTCAGCTAAGAAAACAGACAATAAAAATTAAGTAATGACTCAACCAATGCAACTCATTGCAGAAAAATCGCACACAATGCTATTGTGCCAGATCTGTGCCTCCAGTTCCCTGCCTTGTACGAAACTGCTTTTTCCAGAATGGGAGGCCCTCCTATTTGGGAAGCAGCTGTAGTACACCATCTTTGTTAAAGCCCTATTCCTGGACCACAACCATCACACAATGTTACAGAATCCAAGATGAAACTTAGATGCCCACCCCTGTCTGATGTGATATTTGTACCCTAAAAATCCACAGTAGTGTACATCTTATATTTTTATGCTTCTGTAATTCATTATCATTATCATCCTCTCATCATTTTGCATAAACAGGAAATGTAAAATTTTTTAATAGCCTTCATAAGACATGGCTACTACACTGACTTCAGCAATTTTGTTCACATTTGAGGAAAAGCAGAGTATCAAAGTTAATGCCTCCATGCTTGAAAAACCCTAGCTCTCAGGGGCGGAGCAAGTTGATGTGGGAGGCTTTATCTTGGGGTCTGAATGTCTTGGCCATCTTACAGTGACTTTTAAAAAAAACATGACTGGAAGACAACACATTCTATACCTTCATCAAAAATGTTTTCTGTTTGACAATCCATGAATTGAACTGTCAGGCCATGCGCAAAGAGAAGAACAATATTTACTTTGGGACACTGGAACTGTTCTTCTTGATAAAGACTCAGATTTAAACCTCACCTTACTGAGTCTATTTTTATGTCTTGTTCTAATGCTCAAATACAGAAACATGTTAACTTTTTAGTTTTTATAGCATTCCAATTTTGAAATGGGCTTTAGGGGAGAGCGCTAAAATTGCACACATTTTTTTAAAAAAATTGGGGTTTTCTTATTTAATGAAAGACATATGGTCATAAAAAAAGTGTAAAGGCAACTCTTTGTAACACTCACAGCCCTTGACCCTGTACCCCTAATCCAGGTATGCAAGCCCGAGTTTGCACATCTTTTCAGTTCCTGCCAGACTTTCAAAGGCAAACAAATCACAGGGCAGGGAATGTGTGTCATGTGGAGCGGGCACTGCGAAGCTTCGTGGACAGTGGGGACTGTGTATGGCCAGAGCCTGCAGTCTGAGCAGATTCCAGCTCTTGAGCCTATGTGAATGGGGCTCGGGTAATGAAGGTCACAGGGTCAAACTTTATATGCTTGCATAATTACTTCAGGCGAGGTCAGGGTTTATTGACCTGGACACGTATGACTGGATAATTCTTTATTGTGGAGGCCATGCTGTAAATAAAAGGATCCTGGTTTCTACCCACTAGATTCCACTAGTACCACTGACAATCAGAAATATCTCCAGATACTACCAAATGTCTGCCTGGAGCAAAGTCAGCCCTACTTGAGAACCATTGCTTTAAGTGGAAACAATACGTTTCCTTTTTTCAGTCTCTTTCTAGAGGGAATAATTGCAATGATAAAATAATTTTGACAAGCTCATCCTTTTATTGAAGCTCTGTTTTGCTCTGCATCAAATTGTTCTTTTTTAAAAAAAATCTATTTCTTGAAGTGTTACCAATTGTTCTCTTTGAAGCCATGTGACATAAAACGAGAAAATGTATGAGGAAAATGAAAATGTCCCAATCAGAACTTTTCTTTTTATTAAAACTTGGTCAGCATTAATAAATTTATGTGCAAGGACGTGTGTTGCCATTATATAATGGGTCTTAACATCTCATTTGTCATACTGTTAGCTACTCCAAAATAATGTTAGCCTTTTCTATTTTAGCGCTGATTTAATAGGTTGACATGCAACTAAATATGTTTTCTAAAACCTTACTTACGTGTTATTTTGTTTTAGAATGTTGTTTACTAGATACTACTTATTGCAATAATTAAAAGAAATGCACCCCTAACTCTGGATCAAAATATTATGAAGCAAGTTGAGGCAAAAAAAATGAAATTGCTCTAGAAAAAGAACAGTTTTAAGTTAAAATATGCTAGTCCTTTTTGTAGTTTCTTAAAAATGTAGAGTTCTAAGTAACTTATTTTAGGTTATGTTCTGGGATACTTCTCTACCCACTCCAGCCATGCAGATTACTTAACATTAAATAGACAAGTGTATGGCTTCAATGCCATAATTACCATGACAAGTGGATCTGGGTATATGCTCACCTGGCCTTCTTCTAGCTTCCTAAAAGGTGGCTCCTACTGACTTGTTCAGCCTACCTTAAAGTTTCTGCTCCCTCCTCTACTGTCCCATACACACTTTTCATATACAAATTTCCTTACCTTATTGGATATCTAAGTTTATAATAATAATGCATAAATAGAGAAATATATAATACTAGAGGCCCAGTGCACAAAAATTTGTGCACTTGGGGGGTCCCTCAGTCTGGCCTGTGCCCTAGCAATCTGGGACCCCTCAGGAGATGTCCACCTGCTGGCTTAGGCCTGCTCCCCAGGGTATTGGGCCTAAGCTGGCAGCCAGACATCCCTCTGGCAGCCCGGGGGCCCTCGGGGGATGTCCACTTGCCAGCGGGGAGCAGGCCTGAACTGCAGTCGGACATCTTTAGCTCTGCTGAGGAGGTGGGAGAGGCTCCCACCACCACTGCTGTGCTGGCAGCTGGCAGCCTGGCTTGTGGCTGAGCAGAGCTCTCCCTGTGGGAGCACACTGACCACCAGGGGGAAGCTCCTGCATTGAGCATCTGCCCCCTGGTGGTCAGTGTGTGTCATAGTGACCAGTCATTCCCAGTCTTTCTGCTGTTAGGGTCAATTTTCATATTACCCTTTTGTTATATAGGATAGAGGCCTGATGCATGGGTGGGGGCCAGCTGGTTTGCCCTGAAGGGTGTCCTGGATCAGGGTGGGGGTCCCGCTGGGGTACCTTGCCAGCCTGGGTGAGGGGCTGAGGGCCGTTTTTAGGCTGGCCACATCCCCTTCAGGGAGGGAGAGTCCTGCTGGGGTACCTGGCCAGCCTGGGTGAGGGGCTGATGGCTGTTTGCACCAAAGCTGGCTGGAAGTTGGTATCTGGGTTTTATTTAACTTCTAAAATTGAAACTTTGTTGCTTTAACAGGAGCCCAAGTCAGGTTGCCCCTGACAATCCAGGCTCCCAGCGCTTCCTTGAGCCCAAGGCTGGAAGCAGGTATCTGGGGTTTATTTATCTTCTATAATTGAAACTTTGTTGCCTTGAGCAGAGGCCACAGCCAGCCTAGGCAGACAGGAACCTTAGCTTCCTCCACTGCTGCCGGGGCAAGCCTCCTGCTTGTTCCAGCTCCGTGGCTGCCAGCCACCATCTTGGCTGGGTTAATTTGCATATAGTCACTCTGATTGGTTGGTGGGTGTGGCTTAGGTGTAGCAGAGTGACATCAATTTGCATATTACTCTTTATGAGATTAGGTATCAATGCCTAGGGAAATTAAAAATAACTCCTAAGTTTTCTTCCAACCCACTTCTTACACCTTTCTTTGTGGTTAAACACATACAGAAACAAGTGTATGTGCATGCACATGAGAGACACACACACACAAACACACACACACATTTTCCATCTTTCATGTGAAGCAGGTACTGTTCTTTCCCAGACTCCTTTGTGTTAAAAAAAAGTATCTAAATTACTGTCAGCGAAAACATGTCCAAAAAAGCTATGATGGAAGCCCCAATTACTCTCATTATTTCTTACTAACTAGAGTTTTGGGGGGAATAGAGGAAATAAAACATAAATAAGGCCCCAGCATCTTTCAGAGGTCCCTCTTCTATCACCCACTGTGCACTTTCTGAGCAACAGGTCTTTTCTTGCTTTCTGATAGAGTCTACTTGCCAAGATTAATAAAATTGGGAACATAATAGAGATTCCAACTTACTTCTCAACCTTTTTTGCCTCCAAATCAACTGTCCTTTCCTCCAATGGATTAAAATTAATGACAGGATTAAAAATCTAGGCAATAGCAATGATCTTTTAAGACTGATTTGCCAAAAAAGAACCAAAGGCTTACTGGTGTTGTGATGACTGAATCAGACAGTTCATTTTTATATGCACATGGAACGAAAATAACACATGGAGGCCAGTGAATTTTTATCCTTTCTTCTTAACTTTAATGATATTCTTATTGGGTTATGTGTAAATTAAGTGAACCAGATGGGGTCTCCTGAAATGCCAGGGAAATATATTTGCTAAGCCTCTAAGAAAATCAGGAAAAACATACACATTAGTCAAAGAAAATAAATAACCCTAATTGAACTGACCACTTACACTGCTTAGAATGCTCTGACTTCCTTATATACATTCAACATATTAGGAAATGAACATGACACTGTACTGTCTGCCCCTTACACCTACCAAGACTTTAACATCATCCATCAAGACATTTCCAGATTTGATAATGGGTTTTCAGTGACTGTCTATACTCTCTCACATATGACCAAGGACAGGAATTTAGAAGTTGAGGGTCTGGCATAAGAGGCAAGACCGATTCACATAGATTTAACATCCGTGCTCTGCAGTGTGATATATTTTGGTGACCTTTGATTCGGCACCCTCTATCTTTGCATGTGACTGCTAGAATCCAAGGGATCACCAAAATATGTACTCTAGGTAATAACTACTTTTCCCACTAATGGAGGCGACATGGCCACAAGTCTTGCCGAATGTACTGGGGAATCACGAGACAAAAAGCACTTCGTAAGTGTTGTAAAAACAAGTGTTTACATCTGATTTTCCTTCCCTCTTCTTTCTTAAATATCAAAGCCCTCGAATAAGTATGCACTTCTTGCATTTGCCCTAACTATGAAGGCTTAGTTATTTTTAAATTCTGTTTTAGCATTTAGTTTGGGCTCTGTTTCTTCTTTTCAAATGTGCCTTCTCTCCAACCAAGGCCATCAACTTCATACTTTTCCTGGGGGAAATTTAAGAATCCTTTAGTTTGAAAAGACCAAAGTTAAGTAAGGTAACAGTACATTTCTCTTTCAAAGGTAATAAAAAAAATCGTAAGAGATTAAATGTAGTTTCCCCCCAAAAGTAAAAAATTCTGAGGCAGTCATTCTTGAACTTGGGGTTCATTTTAGCTTTCTGCACCCACAGCATCGAGAAATTTAAAAGCTTTTGATAGAATTTTATTCCTTGTATTTTAAGTTTAATTTGCCAAATCTGATATCGAAGAATGTAACCAAAAACTCAAAGTCTTTAGTAAAGGATAAAAATTAGAAGTCTAATGAATTTTTATAAATGCCTACCAAGAGAGGACATCAAATAAAGAGGGAAATTAAATGTCTTCTCTCTAGGGAAAAAAAAACATAGAAATGACTTTACCTGAAGGCCTCAGTTTTAAAAATGACATTCTCATTTAGATTTGTGCTAAAAAACAACAACAACAACAACAAAAACAAACCCACAAAAACAGAAAATAGAAAAGTCCCTGTTACTGTATATATTTGTCCACATTCCCAAAACTGGCTCAGGAAGTCCTGGATTCTAGCCTTGCTCATGAAGACACTGATTTGGAATCCAGGGTCCAGGGAAACCCCTCTAAGGAGAAGACAGATTCCACCATCAGCAACTTAGGTAACACTATGACAACAGAAAAACATTTTCAACGGGAAAAATAACTAATGGGCCTGGGAGGAGATGTTTTCCAAGAAACTGTGTTCTCTTCACAAAAGGAAAATGTGCTTTTTAAGAAGAAATAACAAAAAAAACCCACATAATTGTTCAAAGAGGAATGAGAACCTTGGTGTCCTATTCCAACATGCATTCACAATGTAAATCTAAATGCATTTATTGTGCAGGTTTGTTTTCCTGGAGTTTAGAGTATCACCTCCCCAACTTTACGTGTAATTTAAAGATGGATGAAACATTAATTTTGCTGTCACTGAGAAAATGAATATTAGGCTCATTCCGTGCATGTGTGCGCGCATGGAACAGTGCACTTAATGAATGTGGGAAGAGGAACCCATTCATGCTGCTCAGCTAAAGCAGCACTAATTGAGCAGGCTTCTTTTTCTTTAGTGTCTGGTTAGTATCATAACTAATAAAATGCCATTCACTAAGTAAACAGCCACTATGAGTCTAAAGTGAGTCACCGATTCATCTGGCTCATGGAAATGGCAAGCAAGGAATCAGGTATGTTGCCTTGGGGACAACTCAGAAGCATTCCGGCAGGAGAGGGGGGGGAAAGGATCTCATTTTCTCCTTTTGAAGACTCTGGATCGGATCTATAACTATGGAGACAGCACAGCTTGCATTCCCGTGTTTTCCATAATACTGAAATTCTAAGCTAAGGGAAAATAGCACACAGATGTGCTGCTGGGGATTTGAGGAGGCTCTTTCATGCCAAAGTCCATGGTCAGTATAATGATCAAATTTTAAAAGTATTAGAATTACATTTTTTCATAAGCAATCACTTATACTTAAGTAAAAATTAAGACCAATAAATACAAGCACCTCCAAAATATCCACTCTACAACTAAAAATCAAGCCAGTAAGCACTCCTGTCTTTGACAATCCAATCAACACCCTTGCCAGCCCCTAAACCTCCCCCCACTTTTCCTCCCTCCCTCTGACAGCACTGTATCAAGTGTTTGCGATGCAGAGGGCAGCTCCAGGGGGACAGGAGGCCCAGGAGAGCCTTCTGCTTCACCCTGGATGTGCCCACAATGAGCAGCAGTTTAGAAATGTTGGTTTTTATTGCTCATCGCATTATAATTAATTGAAAATCAGTCAACTCTATTAAACGGAACATTTTATCCCCCAGAAGAAACTGACCAAGCAAGACACAACAAATGAATGACTCCTGCTATGGAGCAGTGTTTTCTCACGGGAATATTAACAAACGCCTTCAAGTGGTCAGTGAAATCACTAGTGAACGAGGCAAATCATAAATGCTCCTCGAGTGGCCTGTGGGTTAGCACCTCCTCCAAATGTCACCAGCTGGTCCCCTGGCGTACGGCAAACATGGACAGTCTTGCTATGAGTACACTCAAATTAACTCAGGTACTTAACGAACAAACAAGGGATATAGCACGTGGCAGTGTAGACCCAGCACACGGCAGTGTGGATGCAGACTCAGTGCAGTGTAGACACAGACTCAGCACAGTATAGACATAATATGTGGCAGTATAGACACAGCACATGGCAGTGTAGTTACAATACATAGCAATGTAGATGCAGATTCAGTGCAGTGAAGACACAAATTCAGCACAGTGTAGACACAGTACATGGCAGTGTAGATGCAGACTCAGTGCAGTGTGGACAGACTCAACACAGTGTAGACACAGTACATGGCAGTGTAGATGCAGACTCAGTGCAGTGTGGACACAGACTCAGCACAGTGTAGACACAGTACATGGCAGTGTAGATGCAGACTCAGTGCAGTGTAGACAGACTCAACACAGTGTAGACACAGCACACGACAGTGTAGTGCAGTGTAAGTGACCAGAATCAGACACCCTTACTATTCAAACACTGAAATACGTTATCTGGTATAAAAACTAAAATATTGGCTTTTACATTTCATCCAACTTTTTTTTTAATAGTTATAATATAAGAAATAGTACCCCTTACTTAGTGTAATAAATCTTTCATCAATTTCATAACTTACCTGTTTTAAAAAAGTGAACTCTCAGTGGGTTGAGTTTACCCCTTTGCTCCTTCACAAAATGCCTGTCTTGTACATTGCTTGTATTATTTTTAACTTCATTAAATATTATTACTTGGTATAAATTTATAAAGTGACACATTTTTCAATACCATCTACGTCAACTTATTCCATAATAGCACATTCCATCCAATTAAACTGCAAGGTTTCCCACATTTGTTTTACATTCTATATGTATGGCTTATGAATAGCAATTTTGATGAATTCCAGCTGGTTTAAATATGTGGGCAGACCCTTTTAGAGCAGATTCTTTTCAATTCTTACTGTATTCAATGAGGCCCTTTTTAAGTGGGCCACCTGGTGAAAGAAAGCACTAAGAAGCCTCATTAGAACAAAATAAAGAACAATCACTCCACTAAAGTTAAGGCCATCTACCCAACTACATGACTATTCTAGAATTAATATTTGTGTGAAGTAGTTCTTACCTTTTGGAAAACCTGAATTAAAGTTTAAACAACCTAGTAACCCTATGAACGACTAAATGGCTCCTTGATCTATTGTAACAATAACATTATGAGAATGTCCACCATTTGTGCATGTTGCCGGTTTCACCAATCTATCATGCACATTTCAGCCCCTCTCCATTCCCCACACCCTCCCACCTTCCTCCAGCTGGAACACATCAAGGGCGCAGAAGCCAAGTCAAATGTTGACCCCACCCTCCTCCTCCATCCATTTTAAGGCACCTTCAAAGGTAGAGCGCTGATCTAACTCAGTTGCATCAGCTAAGCCAGCCATCCTGCTATTGACGACTCCAGTTTGGGGTTTTTATAACTAAGCAGGAACAGGAGAGCTTTGATTTGGGGTCCAAAACTTCAGCTGCACTGAGTTGCAGCAGATTGTTGTACCCTTCCTGCCAAAGGGTTCTCATTATTAAATCTTCATAACCTTTCCTCTCAGTGTCCACCTCTTTCCTTATGACATCAATGCCCAATAACCAACTCTGAAGGACCAATTTCCCTTCCAAAACAGCACAGCCACTGTGGGAGCCCAAATGCATGCTGCCCCTGGCTTTTGCACACCCTTCAGGGGTCCTCAAACTTTTTAAACAGGTGGCCAGTTCACTGTCCTTCAGACCGTTGGAGGGCTGGACTATAGTTAAAAAAACAAACAAACTATGAACAAATTCCTAGTACACTGCATGTATCTTATTTTAAGCAGGACAGGCAGCGGCGGCAAAAACACCCCAGCATGTGGCCTGCGGGCCGTAGTTTGAGAATGCCTGCATCATTTGTGTACGGTCACAAACGACAGTCATTTTAACATGCATAGAAATGCACCAGCCAAGATGCATGCAGAAGGGAAGTAGAGCAAGAGGAGCTGCCGCAGGACAAAGAACTTACTTTGTTGTTCCCCTGTATGTGCAGCAGCAAGGGAAAAAAGAAAAAGAAATAGGTTAAACATGAATTTGTGTTAAAACTATGAGGTAATTTCTGAGCTAGAGCAAAATCAAAATATGTAATTTAACTGGTCACTTACATTCCATACGTATGCACACAGCACCCAGAGCTCAAGGACAAGTCAAAGGATCTACTTAGATTAAATGAAACCACACATTTATAACGGCAGAAAGTTAAGACAGAGATTTCTCCCTTTCTTCCTACTCGAGATACTTGGAGTGTGGAACCCAGCCAAAAAGCATGGGTTTCAATCAGTAAGGAGTGAACTGTTAGCATGAAAGGCAAAGTATTTAGTACGTCGAGCTGCCCTTTCCGGACAGCCCCTCCTCCAACATGCCGAGCAACGGAAATTTCCAGCAGTCAATGCATTTTTAAACAAACACCGCATCCTTGGTTTCAGAGAAGGTGGGGGAAAAAAAAGGTGAAGAGAGCAGAAGGAATGTGAGTGGTTCTGGGGAAACAGGGTAAGCAGGCCACGTCTGACCTCCGTCTGTACCATTCCTTTATTTTGTAAACTATGAGCTTTGTCTTGGATTGGCCCAGGAAGCGTTCACTGTAGAGTAGGGATGTGGCCAAGATAAACACTGGCCCACATTTAAGCGTTTGTCCCAAAAAATGCAGTTATTTCTATAGGGGACACTGGAGAGAGACATAGAGCAGCCGTCAGGGACAGGCAGTAGGAAAATGGGTCTCCTGTTTCAACTAGAGCTGCAAGAGTATGATTTATACCAAACAATTTAACTCACATATGGCTGAAAAAAAAAATACAGCGGTGATTCATTAGTCCCAGGGCAGCCTGAGTCCTCACGGGGTCAGATCCCGTGAGAGAGACATGATGGGAAGGGCAGGGAACAGATCTGAGCTCTTCTCACAGAGGGCCAGGGAGGAATTTCGAGCTGAGAGGCTGCGTTGAAGACAGCGGTTGGGAAAAGTCATGCGTCTGTGCAGGGGACTGAGCATGGGGTGGAGTTACAGGTTGGGCTGGAGATCTGGCTTTTGGTTCTATGAGAGGACGTGGAGGGGAAATCACACCTTCAGAAGTTTTCTGGAGAGCGGGTTAGGCAGGAGAGTGTTATTTTCTGGAAAACAATGCCAATTGGTGACTTGGAGGAAATGTTTAATTCGAGGACTTTCACAGCCATCATCTTTAATAAAAACAGAAATGTAAAGACACTGATAAAACTATAAAGGAGCTTCTTGGCATTGCCATGATAGAACCGTTCACAGCACGGGCTTACGCGAGACATAAATAAAGACAGAAGAACGAATGGAGGGAGAAAAGGAGTCTTTTGTAAAAAAATATGCCAACTGCTTAAGAAGGCAGTAAAGCTCCCCATGGGGAATTTTAACAGTAGAAAATTCTATTTTAGAGAATAATGGGACTCCGGTTCTCCCAAGCAGTGCAATATTGCTGCAAATTCCTCCAGCAGATGGAATTTATTGCATTCCACAGCCGTGCAGCTTTGATCTAGCAAATCAGTTTCAGGAGTCCCACCAAGTATTTCTGCATGTTAGGTAATGACTGGCTTCCTCACTCCACACAGATGGTTCTGTTTGTAGTGGCAACAGTGATGTCACAGAGTAGGGGCCTTCATCCCTAAAGGGGAGAAGCGTACTAGTGGAGGATGTGGAGGGGCGCTGTCCTTTCTTGTGTCCTCAATCATTTCCCAACTATCTATGCTGGGAGAGGTGGGGCAGGACTAGAGTGGGAAACTGTAAATGCTCTGTGTTTGGATCCCTGAAGGTATGTTAAGGAATAACTAAGACTCTCCGGAACTGGTCAGGTAGCTGCTCCAAGCACTGAGCTAGCTAAGGATGAAGGGAGGTGTGGCAGTGTTGTGGTGGACACTGTTAGTTTTGGGTCATTAGTCAGCTGAATAAACCCATGTGCGTGGTCCTCACCACATTAATAAATATTTATGGAGGTCTGTGGTCATTCTTCTTTCCCTAGAGAGATACAGAGACCACTCCCCTAGTTGTCATTTGTCACAAAGGATGGTTCAGGTTTGGAGGTTATCCAAAAGGAATTTCTGAAGTCCCAAGAAGGCTTCATTATAGTATGATTTCAACCGCCAACGCAGTCCCAAAAGCATTATAACTTGGAGAGTTTTGAATACAGAGGTATAATGAAATTCCAGGGCATTCCACTTTCTACTGTCAATTTTCATCTCTTAAGAAATCATACACTATATGAGAGAACCACCTATCCCTATAGATAATAGAAACCTCACAGAAAGTCCTAGGGTATATGACCTAACATGCGGAAATGAATTTGCACCAAATTTCTTTTCAAGGCCTGCATGGATATGGGGTCTGCTTCCTCCAGAGAACCAACCGGCAGGTCAGCCTCTGAGGGCAGGCTTGTGAATCCTCGCTTCCCAACAGCCTCTCCAGCTCAATTCTGACTGATGAAGCTCTGAGCTGGGCTCTCCACAGGGCAGTGAAACCCCAAGATCCACCTAAGCAAGTCAGCTTCCTCAGCCAACAGTTGGGGAAATTCTCCCTCCACTGCCCAATCCCAATGATAGTTTCCAAATAAAAGGGAACTACTAAATGGGAAGATACAGCTTCATGAGCACATTAATGATTTTCAACAATAATGTACATGGCACTGAACACATCCACCCAGTTCGAGGCACTCAGCTCAATCTAACTGCCTTCACTTAATCTGATCAAATCACTTGAAGAAAGTATTATTACTCTGAGTTTAAAAAAAAATAAACAACTGGAAAGTTAAGTAAGTTGCCTGAGCCACAGAGCTAATAATTGGAAAGGTCAGGAGTCAAATGTGAGTGGATTTGACTTAATGTCTACCTCCCTTCACTCACACAAAATGCTCCAAAGAATTCGGAATTCCTACTGTTCATTTATAATTTAAGTCATGCTCTGGGTTGACAAAACTGTGCCAGAAACATCAGGCATTTGTTATATCATGTTCTTTAGATATTTAATCAAATTCACATTTGTTTGTATTCAAACTTACAGCAAAAGTTTATGTACACGGGTCTGTAAACAGTCTTTTAAAAGTGCTTTAATTGTAGCCTGTAACTACTGATACATGCACATACATTTTATCTGTCTAATTATTTTAAAAAATTTAATTTGAAAATGTATAAAATCCTACACATTTCTTTGATATAAAATTTTATAGTGGTCTAAATTTCAGTGTAATGGCCAAAGGAAATAGAAATAAAATTCTGCTAAATCCAAATTCAGCTTTAAATATATATATACTAGAGGCCCAGTGCATAAATTTGTGCATTGGTGGGTGTGGCTGGCCCAGCCCCAATTGGGGGGGATTGGGACTGGGCCTGTCGGGAGGAGGAAATGGTGGGAGGTTGGCCGGCAGGCCCCACTCCCAAATGGGGTGTGGAGAACCGATCCAGAGCCATCAGCCTGGGGAAGGACCATGGGTAGTTGGCTGGCCAGTCCTACCCTTGATCAGAGAGAGGGGGCTAATCAAGGGCAGAGCTGGGGGAGGGGCCACAGGCCGATTAGGGTGGTGGGGGCCCATCGGGGGTGGGGCAGGCTGGGGGAAGGGGCCACAGGTGGTTGGCTGGCCAGCCCTGCCTATGATTAGGGTGGAGGGGTCGATCTGGGGTGGGGGTGGGCGGGGGAGGGGCTGTAGGAGGTTGGCCAGCTGGCCTCACCCCTATTTGGGTGGGGGGGTGATCAGGGGCAGGGCCAGCTGTGGGGAGGGGCTGAGGGGGATTTTGCCAGCTGGCCCCACCCCCAGATTTAGCCTCCTGCACACCCCCTACTGGGAATAGAACCCCAAAACTAGGCATGTGCCCTTGACCAAAATTGAACCAGGGACCCTTCAGTCTGCAGGTTGTTCTGGTTGTTAACGGTATTCCGGTCACTGGCTTTTTACATATATACTAGAGGCTTGGTGCACAAAATTCGTGCATGGAGTTGGGGGGGGGGTTCCCTCAACCTGGCCTGCACCCTCTCTAATCCAGGACCCCTTGGGGGATATCCCTCTCACAATCCAGAACTGCTGGCTCCTAGCCACTCACCAGTCCTCCTGCCTGATTGCCCCAACCACTCTGCCTGCCTGCCTGCCTGATCATCCCTAACCACTCTGCCTGCCTGCTTGCCTGATTGCCCCTAACTGCTCTCCCCTGCTGACCTGATCGCCCCTAACCACCTCTGCCTCAGTTTTATTATTAGGGTAGAGATTGACTGATTGGCTGTTGACTTGATGACTTATTGATACATAAACAAAACGACCCACTTAGACAGAGGCATCTCTTATTAGCTTTATGTAATGTCTTCATCAAATCTTTCTAAATTAGAAATAACTGCATCTGAAAGTATCCCTTCCTCCAAGTCTTATCTGTCACAAAACAGGATGTTTAGACAAGAGTTCTACTCAGATTGTTCTCAGTAGTAAGCAGCCATTTAACCGTCTGAAAGTCAAGCGATCGTGTAATGTAACCTGGTGCATAAAAAAATACAAATAGTGTTTATGATGAAAACTGAGAAAAGTAACGTCCACGGCGTGCTGCCAAGTTTAATTTCCTGCCATGACTTTGGGTTGTAGTAAAACACCCCTTTGTCCCAATCTCCCAAACCACTATGCAGAATGTGTGCTTCTAAATAAATAAAAATCATGTGAAAAGAACCAAAATAGATTGTGTAGGATTGGCTCAGTCTCTAGATTTACTTAAAACCGAGCATTCTGCGAAAAAAGAAAGCTATTATTTCATTGAGCTGCTTCTTTGTGTAGAGCTATGGACACGTGAAAATTCATATTTACAAAAACAGTTCACTGAAGGGAAGGTAACTATGATGCTTTTCTAAGACAGTGTATTCTTCACAAGAGATGCATGATGTGATTTATTTAACAGTAAACATGCATAGTGCATTGAAGGTAAGTTGAAAAAATAAAATAAGCTGAATTAAAATTATTAAGAAAACATTTTCACAAACATTACAGTTACATGTAAGAAACACACACATACACATACACAGATTTTATATAACCAAATATATTTGGGAGACAGAAATAGCATAAAGTCATACTGGGCTATATTATAACATCCACAGTGTTTTAGCTCTTTCTTCTACTTGTTAAAGAGAGTAATATCTGATAAAATGATCATCATCATCATTATAGATAAAAATAGAGTGCTTATTTGTGTCTATTCTATTCAGTGATTTTCTTGCATTATCTCATTCAATCCTGTCAACCAAGCCATGGGGACTTCTGTTACCTCCACTTTAGGAATGAGAGTCTTGAAACATAAAAAGGCCAGGTAACCTGCCCAGCATCTCACAGCTTGTACGAGAGCATCTGGAATGTCAATAGGCAGCCAGACACTAAAGCCTGTGCTCAAACCCACCATGTGCCCTACTGCTTCTCCTCACACCCAGCCATAACGACCTTGAAAAATGAAAATCTTATCACGTCACTAAACTGGCTCGGAACCTTCTACTGATGTCTCACCTCACTCAGAATAAGCCTCAGAGGCTCACCACTCCTCCGAGGCCTACACAACTCGCCCCTGACCACCCTCCTCTTGGAAACACAACAATTCCTGGCCTTCCTCTGTGTGTTCCAGATACACTCACATTTTTGTTGCTCCTCTAAGACACTGCACTGGCTTTGCCTGTGCCAGTCCTCTGCACAATCACTCTTCTAGACTTTCTCATCGTTTACTTCTTCCCTTTCTCCATGAGCCTACTCAGACGTCCCCTCCTCCAAGGACTCCCCTGATAACCTTTCCTAAAATAAAGCTCACCTGCCCTCATATCACTGGCTATCCCTTTAACTGACTGTATTTTTATAGAGCTTATCACTCTCTTACATCACACTACAGTTATGCGGCTATTCACTGCCTTGATTACTGTCTGTTCCTTGGGGGCGGGACCACACTGCTCACCTCTGTGTACTGGTGCCTAGACTGGGTGCCTGGGAAAAAAGCATGTGCTCAATAGGCTTTTATGAAATGAATGATATAAAATTAATCTAGAATGTTTATAAATTTTTAATATAGAATGCTTGTGAAATTAAACACATTTCCATCAATAGGTAGGGAAGAGTAATAAATGATTAGAATGAATAATTTTTTTTCAATGCTTTCTCACATGAGGTCTTTAGAATGGTAGTTATCTAGGCAAGTATGTGTGTACATAACTGGTAAAAGCTGGATGACTATGAAAATCATATATCTACATCTCTCTGCCTGGCATCATCAGGAAAGGGTCTGGTGTCACCCCATTTGGAGCACACAGGAGATATTGTGTGGGTTCATCATTTTAGGTGCTAACCAGACAAAGAATGTTGGAATGGGGTTAAGAGGCGTATGTGTGAGCTACGGTTAACAGCAGTGAGAACATTTTGGCACAAATCCTCAATCCTTGGTCCCAGAGCTTTGTTACATTCCAGTGTGTAACCTCAGGGATGTGGTCAGGTCTGAATGTCCCCAGAGTGCCTTCAATGGTCCCACACTGTGCCCATATCTCAGACTCACTCTGTCCTATTCAGGGCCTGGAAATATTCCAACCTGTGTGTGACCAGTCCTACAAACTGATATAGAGCCCAGAAAGCACCCAGGTGGCCAAGCTGGACTCAGTCCCCAAGGGTAAGTCTCAGCACTTTAGTTCTGGAGGGTACTAGATAGTACAATGCCGCGTGGGGGACAGCGAGGAAGCAGTGAGGGCCGCTCATGTGCAGAGTCTGTTAACGGTGTGTGGACGTGTGTTGGGTTGGACTTCTGCAAAGTTGAAATCCAGACCTGTCTGTATAATATTACATTTTCCAAAGAACACAAATAGAAGGTCTGTTTATTAAGTTGAATGAGAAAAGTGTCTTCGAGACACTTGAAGTATATTAATAAAGATAAGTGGGAACAGCTACATATTTTTTTTTGTTTCTTCACACTCACAGTGACATTAACCAGAGTTTGAACAGATATAATTTTGGAACAGGTACTACAGACATAATAAAAGAAGGTAGCTTTTTATAAAAATAAGTACATTTTTAAGACTATAAAAAAGTGTCACAATTAAGGATATACTATGATTATATGAAGAATGCTATAAACTGCTTGTATTAATACCATAACAACTGTGGAGTATCATATAAAGGGAAATAAAATTTTAAGTTACAACAAAGAAACTATCTTCTGGTCTGAGGTTATCTATATATTATGTTTTATGGTAGAGAAGGGCATTTTCTTTCTGTCTAAATATACCTATCAACTGCTTAGAATAGAAATGTAGTAGAGAAAAATATAAGCAAAGTATCGCTTAAAACTGTACCAAATTAGGTCAAAGGAGAACTGGTTTCTCTAAAATATAGCATATAGAATTCTGTTTTCTTAAAAATGGTTAGTAAGTTAAAAATAAGAGACTTCTCCCACTTACTAAAGATTTGTCAGGATAGACGCCAGCCCTTAGCAGAGAGGCCTTCCAGCTGTCCACGTCCTCCTGCGAATCACAGGCCAGCTCAAGGAAGCGATAGTCTTTGTATACATTCCTGGAGTTAAAAAAAGACCATGCTTTCAGTTCTGAACCAAATTCAGAATGATTTTTTTCTATTACTGCAGACAGTGATACAAATGGCAGACCACATGGTTGGCCCAGTCCCTGGAAGGAAAAACACACACACCAATTCGTTTTATTTAAAATAATTAGCGAATTCCTATATGTATGTATCCTATAATTTTTTTAAAAGCTTGCCATTAAAGGATCCAGTCATTTGTACTGCTGAACAAGAAGTTAAAAAAAATCCGAACCCTCCCAATGGGATTAAGTGGATGCCGATGGAGGAGAGGTGTTCTGAGGGGGAAGCATTTGCTGTTGCCTGGTAATCAGATCGATTTTCTGAGACTCTTTTATAAGTCTGAGCGACTCATAGAACTTTAGACAGCAGTAATCTTACATACCAAAAATACGATGCTAGACTTAACAACACAGAAATGATCAATATTGTGAAAAGGAAAGAATGTTAACCAGTGTCTATCAAGTGCATATTCATAACTGGGGCAATACTATAATTTTGTATTTCTTTTCCTAATAATAAAAAATACAAAAGATATAATACATGCCCATTAATAAATCTGGAAACTAGATGAAAGTTAAAATTGGGACAATCATTCTGTTTTCACTGTTTACAGATAAACTTATTTCTTATACTCTTGTTCTCTGCATTTTTCACACAATTGAGTTTTTACCTCCATTTCTATCAACTTGGTGTCCTTTGTCACTATTATATCACAGTCGTCTACTTATGCCATTACATCTTTATAAACATCCAATTAGAATGACAATATTAATTATTATAAGTGTATGGTAATTTACTTTATCTCCTCCTAATATTAGACAAGTAATTTTCTTTTCTTTTTTTGCAATAATAAATAATGCTTAAGTGAGTATTTTTATCCATAAGTCTTTGTCACATTTATTATTATTTTCTGAGAACAGATTCCTAGAAAAAGAGTTATAGGATCAAAGTTATGATCATTTTTTTAAGATACTGATATGCATTCCAATTACCTTTCCAGAAAAAAATAACTCAATTTAGACAGATACTAGCAGTGTACAAGATTAACAATTGTTCTCTCTTCTTCTTCTTTTTCATTCATGCCTGCAAGTCTCAATTTACACCTGAACTCAAATGGTTCATACACTTGTATCTCCTGTCCAGACCTGCACCAGATTCATGCTGCCTACATACTTCTCCACTTGAGTATCTCAAAGGCCCATTGACATGTATGATTGAATTGCCCACTGGTGTTCCCATTTCACACAGCAGTAGTGTAATCAGAGATTTTGGGGAGGATCTTAGTCACCTTCCACTCTTTCATACTCCTCTTCCATTTTACCACCTAAATTTTTATTGCCGGTATATTGACGGCCATCGTATTATCATCTCCTCAGTGGTCTCCAAGCAACAAATCTGTTCTCACTGAATCCTCATCATGTCCTGAAAATGTGAGTAGATTTTTTTTTTAAATATATTTTATTGATTTTTTACAGAGAAAAAAGGAGTGGGATAGAGAGTTAGAAACATTGATGAGAGAATAACATCAATCAGCTGCCTCTTGCACACCACCTACTGGGGATGTGCCCGCAACCAAGGTACACGCCCTTGACCGGAATCGAACCTGGGACCTTTGAGTCCCCAGGCCAACGCTCTATCCACTGAGCCAAACCAGTTAGGGCGTGAGTAGATATTTTTATCTCTTTGTAAAACACTCCAATAGCTACCTGGGTTTAGGAAAAGGCCGCACTCCCTGTGCTGCCTCTCTACAGAGCCCCGTGTGGTCTAGCCCACCACCTCCTTCCTCTTCAGCTTCTTCTCACACTCGGCTCTCTCCTCTCTGCTGCAGCCACACTGGCCTCCTCTTACCTTCTCCAATAGGCCGTGCTTGCTCCCAAGGTCTCTGAATATACTGCTCTATTTGCCTGCAGCTCTCTTGCCTCCCCTCGTTGCACAGTTAACTCCTACTCTTGCCTGGGAATCTCAGCTCCATCATCACATCCTCAGACATTAGTTCCCTGACACCCCTGCAGGTCAGCTCCTCTTTCCTAAATGCTTCTATTTCATATTCCCCCCTTCCTTCGTAGCACTGATCACAGTTGGTGACTTCAATATTATGTGAGTTTCTTTTTCTTTCTCATTTACTTATGTATTAATTTTGATGTCTGTCTTCCCAGGTAGCCCATAAAAAAACATGAGGGCAAAGACTGTATCATTTTTATGCCCATCATTCTATCCCCCCCGGAGATTCTGGGACGCTTCAATTCTGTTTATTTTTTGCCATAGCTATATACTTGGATTTGGTTTTGTCATTTTGAAAACATTTTAGAATACTCTTTACTGTTTCCTTTGTGTAGGGTGAGAAGTAAATCGCCTTTTTGGCTCCTATATTTTTTAGTAGTCTCAGTTCCACAGTAAAAGATTATTTTTAAGTTTTCTAAATGATTCTTAATTCATTTTTGTCATATATGAAATTCAGAAACAAAACAATACTTCTTGACTTAATGAAGAACTGAGAAGCTTTTATTTTCCTCTACTTTATCTCATGGCAATTGCTAGTCTATCTAGAAATACTGACCTAGAAGATTATTTCTGACTTCTTGTTTTCACATCTCTTTAAGAGTCTCTTTTTACCTTTTTCTTTTAATACATTTGCACTCACTGTTGTTCCACTTAAGCAGTTACTTAGCTGGAATCTATGCTTAACTTGAATAAATATTTATTATCAGGCATTTTCCACCTGGACTTTCCCATCTGTAACTCTTACTTGGGTTTATGCTTCGAATTGGTCCCAAAATAAAGTTGCTCTCCGGGTTTCTGGTGGCGCCATATTCACATTTCTCATGCTGACTCAGTGAGGAACTATGGAAGTTTCTTCTTGTTGTCTTCCTGCTTAGCCCATTTTCCTTAATCGAGGTAAAGTGAGCACTAGTCACTTGTAGAATTTCAACCTTATTCACTCCACGAGTGTTGTAAAAAGCTGACTGACATTTCTAGGGCTTTTGACACTCTCCCTCTCTGTAGTGTATCATTTCTTGGATGTAACAATAAAGGGAGAAGAGTAAAACAAGACCTTCTAATTTTTCACCATCTTTAAAAAAAATATCATCTCATTTAATCTTCACAGCAATCCTGCAAAGTTGGTAAGAGAACTGTTCAACAGTTGACAAAACTGAGATTCAGGGGGATTAGGTAGGTGACTTTCCACACCGAATGGGCCTACCACCGGCTGTGGCTTCCTTACAACAAAAATTTGTTGAATGAATGGACAAAAGAACTATGGAATTAACTTGGACTATGTTTATTTTTAAAACCACCTTTTTTTTTTCATTTCTGATTGAATCCTTAACTTTTTACAGAAAACGTGAAATTAAAAAAGTTTAAGGAGATGAACCACAACAAATAGAATGTGTCCTTTTAATGAAAAGTGGGGCATATTTAATGAAAGCGCACTCTCCAAGTACAAAAGTTTTATTTTTGGAAAGTCTGAAAGATCCTATCTCTGCGACAAGAGCGGAAAGGGTAATGGATTATCTTACAATATATTATCTTAACGAAATCAAAATCCATCAGTTTTTAACTAATTACCTCTGTATCGGAGCTTTTAGCTACCATTTAGGTTTCCATTCAGGGCATTTCCACCGCACAGCGCAAGCTCCTTTAAGATGTAAAGGTACAGGGAGGGCAAAGCTGGCCAAAGGCCACAGAGCCCTTGGCCAGCTGGACAGCATGCACAGCAGAAAGGGTAGAGACTTTCCACATTCTCTAAGCAGATCTGAAGAATCCAGCTTTGGCCCTTTCTCACTGACCTTTCTCCAGAGTATTTTCTTTCAGGGGCTCTTCACATGGAAAATCTTGATTTTTTTTTCCCCCCTCAAAGGATAGCCAAATTCTTGAGAGGGAAAATAATTATCTGGTTGAAACATTAGAAGAGGGTCAAAGACTTCTGGTGGCTTTGGCTGCTTCATTTATACCCATTTTTTTGAAGCTTCATCTCAGGCTGTGTCTAGACAGCCAAGCAGAGCTGGATACATGGTCTGAAACGCTGAACCGAGCTGATTTACGGGAAGCCTCATAAATTCTGTGGATGCAGCTTCCAGGTTCTCACCACATGCTGTAGCTATATAGATAACCCACAGCAATTTGTACTGACTGCATTTTTTTTTTTTGTTTAGTCTATTTCAGCTGCAATCATGCAGATAGGAGCTTCTGAATGATTTCACTATGAAATCAAGTTGAACTATGTTTTTACAGTTTGAAAAAATAAAAGTCACCTCAACATTAAAAAGGAGCAGGAGAAATTTCATCCCATGCATAAAGGGCTCCTAAGTGCTACCTGGAAGAGACTATGACCACACGATGAGCCCATGTTTCGATTACACATATAATTTTCAGTCACGTATCATAAGAATGTCTTTGGATGTTAAAAATGTGAAGTTTAATTTCCTTACCTATGAAAGCTCTTCAAGCATTGGAGACCAGATACTATGTGCTCCCCAAGTCCTCAAGTCCCTAAGCCAACCTTTCTGCCATTTTTTTCAGATGTTTTTAATATGAAGAGGTATCTAGATAACACAGCATCCTTCTTGCCATCCCAGGAATTTGTTCTATTTTTAAAAAGATTTTCTAAAAATGAGATGCCAGCAACTGATCACAAACCTCTAGCTACAATATTATCCAGATGCAAGACAGAAGTTTGGTGGAATCCTTACCTGCATTCTAGTAAACTTTACTAATGTGAGTTAAGTAAAATGTAGTAGACTATGGTGAAGACCATGAACACCTCTTGAAATCCAGGTTGTGCCATTTATTATCTTAGATGATACTGGGTAAGGCAACCTCTCTGAATTTGTCTCCTTATCTATAAAATGGGGAGAGTAACAGTATCCACCTCATGCTTACTGTGATAATAAGTAAGGTTAGAATTGTGAAGTGCACATGCTTAATACCACGCCCAGCCTCAGGTAAATATACAAGTAAGAGGTACAAACTACAAAAATTATTATGATGCATTATTCTCATATCTTTAGGTCCTTTGCACTTCCCTCCTACAAAACCAGACATCTCCTGTACTGATAGTTCATTGCCAAAGGGACAAGATTCTTTTACCTGTTGATTTGATATTCAATCTTTGATATTTCCTTTTCTTAACATAGTGAAGAGCCCACCCAGAGAGAATAACCATTTTAAATAAAACATTTTAATTTTTAGGAAAAAAAAAACTATTTTAAAATACAAGAGTATTGCAAAACACATTTACTGTAAGTGCAGCTGCAGTGTCAGCTGAGTCACCACCAGGCCTGACTCTCTCTGGCTGCCAATGGCCACCGAGCCAGGACCATGTCAGCATTCATCCCAGTCACCTTGAAAGAGCTGAAAACATGAGTTTGGTTATAACTGTGGGGTCTTATTTATGATGAAAAAGATCCAGATTATAACGGAACTGGTGGGGATTCTTTCAATATAGAATATTTCATGTAGAAATATTCTTGCTCACACCCAAATGCTCAATATGATGTCACATAAATTAAGAAGGCAACCTCAGTAAAATCAGGCAAGTCTGCAGTGAATCGCTAGTGGAACTTGATCTCTTGGCTTCCTGAAGGGTCTAGGGCTTCTAGCCCCCTTTCCCCAGACTTCTTTGTTTTCTTCCCCAAAAGACAAGGCAATTCCACAAATAAGTGAGATCATGTGATATTTGTCTTCCTCAGATTGGCTCATTTCACTTAGTATAATATCTTCCCGGTCCACCCATGCAGTCCCAAACTGAGGCATGGAACAAACTGACATACCTTCATGTGGGTTTGGAGGTATGAAAAGATATAAACCAAAGAACTTATATACTTACTAGAGGGGGGGGGGAGTTCCTCAGCCCAGCCTGCACCCTCTCACATTCTGAGACCCCTCAAGGGATGTCCGACTGCCGGTTTAGGCCTGATCCCATGTAGGAATGGGCCTAAACCAGCAGTCAATCATCCCTCTTGCAATCCAGGACCACTGGCTCCTAATCACTCACCTGCCTGCCTGATCACCCTAACTACTCTGCCTGCCTGTCTCATTGCCCCTAACCCCTCTGCCTGCCTGCCTGCCTGCCTCATTACCCTTAACCACTTGCCTGCCTCATTGCTCCTAACCACTCTGCCTGCCTGCCTAATCGCCCCTAACCCCTCAGCCTGCTTGCCTGATCAATCCTAACTGCTCGCCTGCCTTCCTGATTGCCCCTAACCACCTCTGCCTCGCGCCGCCCCCCTCCCCACCTCCCCCTTCTTCCCCTGCTGCAGTTTCATCCAAAAGGACTTCCAGAATGAAGTCCAGAAGGTCATTTGGCTGTCCGGTATAATTAGCATATTACGCTTTTATTATTATAGATAGGTATGTATAGCCCATGGACACAGGCAATAGGGTGGTGAACACTGGGGTGGGGGGGAGCTGGAAGGAAAGAGGTAAGGGAAGGGGAATGGGAGAAATCTGTAACTACTAATGTAAAAACATATATTAAGAAATAGTAAGGTAATAAGGTAAATGTTAAAGTACAAAGACTAGTGATTAAATGGTGGAATGTGCATTCTCATTGCTCTCATTTGCCACACACACACAAAAAAAAGACAAGGAGAACTGACGGATTTGATTGGTGTGCTATAAAGGAGAAATTGAGCAAGCTCGTGCCTGGAGGACACATGTGTTTCTCTTCCATTCCAAGATGCCCTGGTGAGCTTCCCTATGCTGGAGGCCTGTGGATGCTCGGCTGTGGCTGTGACTGCAGGGGGCTGAAGTATTAGGGTATTATTTGGCCACAGATCTAGGCCCATTTGTTTTACACTTTATCTGTTTGTCTCCTGTGCTTCTAAAAACAGCAACAACAAATTTTAACTGGAGGTGGGAAGGAAAGGGTGTGATTTATTGACCCCCTAAAACTCCAACAGCGAGGGCTGGCTTTGAAGAGAGGTTAATGGTTTGGGCTGCAGATGGGTTAGACAGGAAGTGCCTGAGGCCTTCTGAGTGGAAATGCCCAGTGGGCAGCTGGAGCTGTGGGACTGGTGTCTCAGCATCATAAATAATAACCACATATATGCAGCTCTGAGGCTGGGGGCCATGGAAACTTGTTTATTTTCTTTTAATACAGCTTATTAGCTTCATTAAGTGTTCTCCCATAGGAGGACAAGCCAAACAGCCACAGGTCATGTGTCTACTAGTACTTGGGCATAACCAATAGCAGGCAAATTAGTCAGTATTACAATATTACTTGAAAAAGCTGTTGTTGCAATCTGAACTTCATTTAGCCCAAAGCAATGAAAGCCTTTAGACAGGAATAAAAAACAAAAAAAAGGCAACTGGGGAGGAAAGCAGGGGGAGAACCACAGCTATTCTCAGTCTGTCTCCTTTATTAGGTCAGAAGAGGTTGTGGTAAAGATCTGCTTTAGCTCAGCATTTCTGAAATCTAGGCAGTAGACCCAGAGTGACAGGGCCTCCACGCTGAGCCCTATCATGTGCTAGGAAAGGTGCCGGCTGTCTGTAGCAGCCCAGCCTCTTTCCCTTTAGCAGTTAGTTCTCAAGAATCACCTCGGGTGGGATCTTTCTTTTGTGTTAATGACTAATAATAATCTCTCTATATAAAAGGCTAATATGCAAAGTGTCCCCTCGGGAGTTCGACTGGGAGACCAGGAGTTCGATTGCTCACTATGACAGGTGCTGACCACCAGGGGGCAGCACGGAACAAAGGAAGGCCCTGATTGCCGGCCAGGCCTAGCGACCCTAGCACGAATTTCATTCACTGGGCCTCTAGTTATTATATAAATTATTTAAACATTCATTTTTTTTAACATTCTAAAGAACTAGATTTATGAGGAATTGTCAACATAGGAGAAGCAAGACCTAATCCCAAAAGGCACAGTATGAATCAAAAAAAAGTTTGTGACAAAATATGGAGAAATTGGGTTTCTTTTTGCCCCCCAAATACCTGGAGAAAGGTTGATGAAAATTCTTAGAGCCTGTGTGAAGGTGAAGGTATCTGTATATGTTTTTCAGTATTGAGGAGAACAGGGCAGAGGAAAATTCTAGAAGGATAAGAGGGACTGGCATGTCATGATAGCAATGGTTTTCCATAATCACTCCCCACAAGATGAGCCTATCAAATTATTTTAAATCATTGCCTGTCACCATTATCATCATTCTTTTAACCCTGTCAGATTATAACAAAGTCAGTTCCTAGAACTCAGTTTGGAAGATTCTATATGAGTTGTGATTACATGGAGAAATAGCCTTCACGTCACTGCTCCATCTGAGGCTACATGACGTAGCCTGGGTGCATCAGGACATTTGGGCTGTTCTGTGAACAGGGCTGCATACGACGGGTGCTGACCCCTGCCCCTCCCGGTCACCAGCACCATCTCCATTTAGGCTCCGCTCAGTGAGACCAGAATTGGGGAGGGAAGCATATAACCATAAGCATAAAATTGTTTACGACCCCAGATCTGTTCACACACATCAGTCTCCCTGCGTCAAAAAGAAAAAATCTGGTATTCAGGAAGCGTGGCTATTAAGTGACTTCTCTGAGGGGGCCATTTTAGGTACACCCACAGTTTTCAGCATAAATGGATATAACTGAATCATCAAAGAGAATAAATCATATTTTAAAAAATCAAACACTTCAATTGACAACCTGTGTCTTGTGTGAAAGAGTGATATTTATGCAGAAGTTGGTGATGATGATACTGATAATGGTGATGGTGGTAGTGGCAACAGTACTATGGCCAGGTGTCCCATGGCACGCCCTCTCATCCTTCAGACTTTGCCTGGCACTGTTACCTTTGTCCATCACCTTCTTTACCATGGTACATGTCTACTCATTCTTATAGCCTTGACTCAAACATTCCCCAGGCAGCATTAATTGCTCAAGTTTTTCTCTCCTCTGTGCTCCCTTAATGCCTTAGTTATTTATCCTGTGAGTTGGGACTACAACTACCTTTTACTTATGGAATTTGTAACTTCAAGAGGTAGTAAAAGTATACACAATGCCAGAGCTGATTTACATAAAATCACAGGCAAGAGATCCATAATGGACTAATGAAAATAGTAGAGACTTTGATATACATCTTCAAACTCAGAGTTTCTATCAAGAAAAACTTCCATGCCAGGTGTCTTCATAGAAGAAAACGGAAGGATGGATGAATTATGTGTCTGATTACATGACATGTCATTCTGTATAATGGTTATCATGACATTGATTTATTTGCTTAATAAACATTTGTTGAGGAACTATGTGATAGGTATGGTGCTAAGCCCTGAGGGACACATGATATCCTGGCTCAATGCACAAAAATAGATGATGAACAGAATGCTAAGATACCAACACTCATTTATTTAGATTTTATTGTCCAGATACCAAGTAAATCCCAATACCCCAATGACATTTCCCTCTTCCCCCTTAACAACAAAACAAAAAACAGACATCTGTTTTATTTCAGTCAGTTTTGTCATTTTAACAATTACTCAAAAGACTGAAAATAATGCATAACCTAGATAAAGGAAATCTTTACAAAGCTCCTAGCGGTTTTTAAAAGTTGCTGTTTAAAATGGATACTACAAAGGCGTTTTGGACCAGACAGCTGTTTCAAAGAACAACGATTTCATGTCCTAAGACTAACTTTAAAATTGAGATGTCTTTGCCTTCCAGGAAAACTCAGCAGCTGTGGAAATTATTTCACTTCTCTTTCTTTCACATTCTACTGGATTTAATTTTAAGGGGAAAAAAAGATATAAAGGAGAAAATTGCATGCAACGCAGAATAAAACCTATTGCAAAACAAGCAATTCCACATTTTTAACCACAAGGAAAACACAAAGCCGACCCCAAATCTCTCTCTCTCTCTCTTTTTTTTTTAACTGAGGCAGGAGACAACACAGCCCTTTCCTGGGAGAAATTTACCTCTTTCCTTGTGAAACTTATAAATGATCCCTAAATCTCAATACTATCAAGGTAAACTTGGTTTTCTATAGGACTAGAAAGAAACAGCCAGACTGCTTCAGGAAGTGATGATGGAGAATCAGTCACAAAGAATATGAGTCATTGTTGCCTGTACTCTTCATGGGACAAGGCCTGCCAATCACTGTACCCACTTCCGGGATCCAACTAAAGCGATGGGTCATCCTTGGGGAGTGGAGAGAGCCTCCAAGGTGACTGAGGAGGAGACAGATAGGGTTAAAGGCCAGGGGACAATGTTCTCGAGATGAAACTAGCGGGCAGAGCACTGCTAGCAGCAATCTGAAACTCCCTGAATTTTAGGCCATTGACACAAAGGAAAGCACTGAGATGAAACTGGCAGTGTGGTACAGAGATATCAGAAAGAATCTCTGGGAATGCAAATGAGCCTCTGAGAATCAGGCCTCCCTCAGTGATTGCAAGGATATAAGGTGGATGGTATGTAGGGAGGAAGAAGCTCAGAGTGAACAGGTGTGGGTTGACGCCATGCTGCTGGAGCTGTGTGGGCACAACAGGTCTAACCCAAAGGTGAAGCCTGGAGCCTGAGAAGCTGTCTGGATGCCTGAGCTGGAGGACTGGTTGTCCTTTTCTTCTCCCTCCATATGTGGGACACATGCTGGCTTCCACTGGGGATACAGGGACCAAAGAATAATAATGAACTTATCTGCAGTAAAGCATCTGAGATTACCTCCAAGGAGAGTTAAGCCTATCATCCCCGGGGTCTGACAATGGATGTTTCCTGATAAAGCCAGAGTGACTTTTAACTATGTATTGTGGGTGAACAGTTACATCCGTCCCAGATATCCTTATCCTTATCTGGTAGCAAAACTTACACCAATCAATCATGCTTCTGGGAGTTTTATTCTTGAGAATCTCAAGAGCTGTAGGTTTCTATAGAGTCAGTGAGATGTGACAAGAAGAGCAGAGACATTGGAATCAGGTACAGAAATCCAAACTCTGGAACTTGTTAGTTTTGTGATATTGGGCTAAATTACTCAAGTTTTCGTAGTCTCAATTTCCTCTTAATAACTTAAGACAGTACCTTTTAAGAGGGGTTTTAAGAGTTTGAACTAATGTATGCAAAGTATTTAGCATGGTGCTTGGTAGTAGTTATCAAAGTTCAAATGTTCCTGGAAAAGTTATTAGCTCACAAAGCAACTTCCAAATGATGTAACTAACTGAGAAAAGAAGACTGAAGAAGGAGGAGGACAGAAGGAGGTGAGGATGAGCAATGGACAAGATCGTTGGCAAACTGCATAGCCCTGCCTGGAGCTTGGTAAAAACTCTGGGATCGACCATCACTGAGGCAACTATAACAGCCTTCCATCTTGCTCATATATTTGAGATGTGGTCTTACCTAGAGATAAAACATGTTTTGGTCCCTTTTGATTCCAATGTTTTATTATTCCAGTATTTCAGAGCAAATAAACGGGATGATCAAAAAGTAAGATTTTTTCAAAGAGTCACTGAGAAAGAAACAAGTGCCATACCTTCACAGGAAGAAATACTTGAGAACATAACTATAAGTTATGTAGTTGAGTCTCCAAAGCAGCTTGACTCGTTTATAAAAGAATACTAAGCTCAAGCTTGTTAATATATATTAAGTATAATAGCTCTTTACAAAGTACTGTACCCTCAACACTTTGGACTCTAAGTCACTTTGTAGAGGCCAAGAGCTGACCCAGGTGATGTCACCTTAGCTCAGCTAGAAGTGTGAGGCATGCTTGCATTGAGGAAAGCAGGGATGCTGACTCACAGGCTACCTAACCTCTGTTACAGGTATCATGTTCTGGCGACTCTCCTCTTGAGATTTTCATTATGATGATTAATTTGCGGACCATGGAGAAAAGAAACCAATTTTAAGTGGATGGCTCATCTGGAACTCTGTCACTTTATCATATTGGAACATTCCAGGCTTCTCTCCTCAATCTCACCTCACCCCCTTTCAGTTTCCAGGTGGTTCATCAGAAATATATTCCTCTCCACACCACTTCCTTCTAACAATCTGAAGAAGTCCCTTGTCCTCTAGTTCAACCATGTTCAGATCAGCTTCAAAATTTCCTGAAATTCAGTTCTGCTAATACCTCTTTCCTCATTAACACACATGCATAATATCTCAATCATATTCAGTTTTTATAACTTCTAGTTACAAATAGTCTCTTTCCAGCAAAGCAAAACGCTGTTCCTTAGACACAATTTTCTGTCTTTGGCCCCAACTTCCCATACTCCACTCTTCATATGTGGAACTCCAGTTCATTGACAACAATGTTTCTGGATAAGTTCATGATGCTTGGCTTGAGTTACTCTTCTCATCTCTCATTCTCTGTGTGTCCAACTTGGACACCACTAATTTTTATAATTTTGAGTTTAGTCCCCTCCTTATAAGCTTGTCCTGGACATTTTTCTTATTCCCTCCTGGCATCTCTTTTGGATGGCTTCCTGAATGTCTAACACAATAAATTAATAAATTAATAATTGTGGAGTAGAAACTTCTATATAATTATTCCAGACCTTTTTTTTTTATATATATCTTTACAGAACATACAGTTGCCATTAAGTAAATGATGACTGGAGCTTAAGACTGAGGAAAAATACTCACTGAGCAGCAAGCTCAAGGACGATAATAAGTAACAGCAAAACTCATTCACTCACGCACCCATTCCCAAACAACTGCTGCCTGCCAGGCTCTATGCTGGGCACTGAGGATGGAGCGGTAAACAAATGAGATCAAATTCTTTTCTTCCCGGAACTTAGATTCAAATGAGGAAGACAGAAGACAAAGAAAACATCAATAAACATATCAAAAAGCAGTAAGTTTTATGGACAAAACAGAGCAAGAGAAGGAAACAGAATGATGAAAGTGCCTTTAGAGAAGATAGTCAGAAAATGCAGTGGTAACATTTGAAAAGAGACAAATCAAAGAAGGGGTGTGACTCATGAGAATCTCCAGGGAAAGGACATTCCTGGACGATGCCAAGGCCCTCTATCAGACAGGAACCAGCTCAATAGCCTCCAGAAACAGTAAGGAGGCCAGGCCAGTATGACTGGAGCCGGGTGAACTGGGGGATAGCGGCTGGAAGTGAGTCCAGAGCACCAGCCAGAAGCCAATCGGTAGGCCTCCGAGATCATGATAAGAAGCTTGGATTCCCGCCCCCACCCCACCCCGGTATGATGAAATAACCCTGCAGGCATTTAAGTATAAGTGTGTGATAGGTTTTGATTTACTGCTCTTGAAATCTCTTTCTTGTGTGAGAACACGCTGACTAGAATGTATTAGGAACAGAAAGAGACCCACCAAGGAGGAGGCTGCTGCAGAATCCAGGCCTGAGGAGACTGGGCTGTGGGTGGGAGTGGGGGGGGGGGCGGCAGACGCAGTAAGAAATTGAACTCTAACTAGGAAAAGAATCCTATTTTCCTGAAGAAATGGTTGTAGAAAGTGAGGATATAAGAGGGATCAAGGGTGATGCTGAAATTTCTGGCATGAGTGAGCAGCTGGGAGGTTGAAGGTCAGTTCTAAATTGGGCTTGGCAGGTAGGAGACTTGAGAAGTTTGAATGTAATGTTCTAGGTTATAAATTGTCATCATTCTGTATAAAAGCAAGACACTTTCTATTATTGACGGTGTCTGCTTGAGGACACCAACACTCTGCCTGAGTACTTTCAAAGAGGAGTCTGCAGAGACTCCTAAGTCCATTTCCCTTGCTAAACGTAACCAGATACCAAGAGTCTTAGATAGAGTTTGGATCATTTTCCTCCAAGGACATGACACCTCATGTTTTCCCACATAGCAATTAGTCTGCCATTTCCTGCTGGCTACAAAAGCCCTGTGAAAGCTGAAGATTGTGAAACCTTCTGGAGATCTTTTGATGGCCCAGGGGAGATGGATCTACAAGATCTGAGTTTCTGCAATGCATTTCTGACTTCTTGTTGTTTTTTTTAATTTGGAACAATGGAGACCAGGCGTGGCATCTACCTCCAGTGGGTGAGACTGCCGTGCATTTCTGACTATTTACACAGATGCCGTGACTGGTTTGCAAATTGGGAAGCGAGGAAATTAGGATCCTGGAAATCTCAATTATTTTACTATACCATTGACAGAAATATCCATTTCTTCTCAATACACTCTGAGAGTCGTAAGTGCAGAGAACAAGGACCACTTTTGTTTCCATAGCCCCTACCAAAGAGCCAGCACATAATAGGCGCTCAATAAAGTACTTACATGTTAGATAACTTCTAACCTCAATTTACTTTCTTGAAGAAAGTTTCCAAGCCACATCAAAAAACAAACTCAGTTCCACAATCATTCAGTTTTGCTAATAAACTTTACAGTAAAACTTTGCTAATGACTATTTGGAAACTTAAATATGTAGTTATCCCTTGATTATTCTACTTAACCACCCAAAGAACTCAGAGAGTGTAAAGGCATGCTTTCCTCTTAAAGATATTTACTACCTTAACTCTTTTGTCTAACTTTTAGTTCTCACATATTTTATTATAATTCACATCAGTTTACCTAGAATGAAAGTGAGAATTTGCATTTCTGATTTGGAAATACTCTGATTCTCCAATTTATAAAAAGAATCCCAAAGGCAAGTTGGCAATATCAATAATAAACAGTGGTATCACATTTGGGACTGAAAAATTGTAATTAACATGAACTCTCATTCATAAAGGATAGTTGAGGATGGGTCATTATACTAAACAACTCGATTAAATTAGAATATATAATTTATAATATGTGTGTAATTTCTGTATTACGAGATTTAAAATTATAATACAACTAGAGGCCTGGTGCCAAAAATTTGTGCACTCGGGGAGGTCCCTCAGCCTGGCCTGTGCCCTCTTGCAATCTGGGACCCCTCAGGAGATGTCCACCTGCTGGCTTAGGCCTGCTCACCAGAAGATTGGGCCTAAGCTGGCAGTCAGACATCCCTCTGGCAGGAGCCCTCTGGGGATGTCCACTTGCCAGCGGGGAGCATGCCTAAGCTGCAGTCGGACATCCTTAGTGCTGCTGAGGAGGCGGGAGAGGCTCCCACTACCACTGCTCTATTGGCAGCCGGCAGCCTGACTTGTGGCTGAGCAGAGCTCCCCCTGTGGGAGTGCACTGACCACCAGCGGCAGCTCAGCGACAGTTCACCTGTATCAATCATCTGCCCCCTGGTGGTCAGTGTGTGTCATAGTGACCAGTCATTCCCACTGTTTCTGCTGTTAGGGTCAATTTGCATATTACCCTTTTATTATATAGGATTTATGTATCAATCTTGTCAAACAAACTCTAATGTTTAATAATACACTTCAGATTTCATCTTATATAGAGAATATTAGCAAAATAAGCAATCATAAAAACTGAAGAAAAACAGTTATATATAAACATGTTTTATATTTAAGTTGGGAGGTACCATAGAGGTCACCTGAGCCAAATTCTTCCATGAGTCAGGCCTTTCTTCTATGACATCGTCACATGTAGGATGGCCCATTTATTTCTTTTAGCCTGGACCATCCCAATTTATTGCCGGGTATTGTTTCAGCATAATTATTAATAGTCATTATATTCCTTATTGACACTAACTCACAGTTCAAAACAAAGCCTTTTCACATGTAAGGTTATTGTTGATGAAGCAGTAAAAATATTAACATTATTACATCTAGACCCTGAGTACACGTGTTTCTACTGTTCTGTGTCATAGAACGGGAGCTCTTCCACTGCACATCGAGGTCCCTTTCTTGAGCAAAGGCACCGGTGCCACGGAACAGCAAGCTACGGTTCCTGTGATGTCCTTTTACTGGAAAGCCTGACTCACAATCAATCCATGGTGATGAAAACCTGAGTTTAGGGCAGAAATGTTCTCAAAAATAAACAAAACGAGCCTGTCACTTGGAGGAAGACCACTGACGGTATTTGTGACCAGAGGATGAAACTCGACCTTAGAATTTTGGAAACCTTGAACTCCTTCCATGGGCTTGGCAGCTTCCCCTTTCTGATGAGACTGTTGGTGCTATCAATGAACGTGATTTTTAAATGCTGTGGAGTGAAATCTGTAAACATTGAGAAGATCTGTATAAATCAGTGAATCATATTTTCCAAATGGCAAAGGTCTGATGTTACCAAATCACTCACAAGAAAAGATCCATTTAAGGTGTATGACAGCCCAGTGGATTAGGGGGCAGAACATGCAAAGTTCACTGTTACGATTTCAGATTCCACACTGCAACCAACTTTTTGGAAACTAGCTCTTGTTGAGTTTTGGTAAGACGTCAAAGCAGAAAATCCACAATTATCTGAAAAAGCTATTAAAACACCCTTCCCTTCCTAACCACGTATCTCAGTGAGGCCAGATTTTCTTCATTCACTTCAACCAAAACAACATATTGCAACAGACCAAAAGCAGGAGCAGATATGAGAATCCAGCTGTCTTCCATTATGCTGCACATTAAAAGAGATTTGCTCAAATGTAAAAAAAATAATGCCACTCTTCTCTCTGATATTTTTTTAAAAACGTTCTTCCAAAGCATGTATTTATGTGAATACAAAATAGACTTATTAACTATCATTTTTAAATGATTTAACAACTAAATTTTAAAAAATTCTTTGTTTTTTGATTTCTAACAATGGATACATAATTGGTGATATGCTAATAACTATTTAGCTTTCCAGAAAAGAGAGAGAGAAAAAAAGCTGTGGTTTGTAGCACTTGCCAATTTCCATGGTATAAATACTCGCATGATAGCCAATTTTAAGCAACAACATGAAGTTAACTGGCTCACAGAATTCCCAGTATAACCCACCACTCCATATAAACAAATGCCCTTAGAAATCTTCAAGAATTTTTAAGAGTGGAAAGGGGTCTCAGACCAAAGACTTTGAGAGCCATTAGTACAGATCCTCAGATGACCCATTTGTTTTAAAATTCACAATGTAGTCATCAAAACAAATATTTCAACTACCTTAGTGCCCTGACAGAGTAACCGAGTGGCAAGCACTGATCTGTTTTCTAAATCGAATTCATCCCAGAGCACGGAAGCACGTTCGGGCTGCTATCTAGAAACATGGCATGGCCCAGCACGTGTGCTCTGGCCTGGAAGAGATTTCTGGGTGTGGAGGGAGGTGAGGCCAAGGCATACTCTGAGCTGGGGACAGTCCAAACCATTCTCTGCAATTGCATTTACTGAAACAATCCCTTTATAGAACAGTATTTCCCTCAGATTCTAAGAAATAAACGTAGGCAGGCGCCACATTAGAAAAAGGAGAGAAAAGGTCGCTCAGTCAGGCTCTAAATGTTTTCTTTAGGAAAGCATGCATCTGCTCAGAGTTTGAGGCAATGTGATGAAGTTTCTACTGAGGCTTGTGCCATGTCGTTCCCTGTACCAAGGCTGTGTGTGCTCACTAAAATTAATGACACTTGCCTGTAAATAGACTTAGTTTTAGTGTCCCTCTCAGTGAGGCAGATTGAAGTAGAATCCTAAAATTTATAGTCAAGATTCAAAATGTATAATTAATTCGTTCACAATACATTCTTGCAGTAGGTAATCACTAAGGACATTCTTTACAGGTAAGTTGGCTTCACGGTAAATCAAGTGAGGGAAAATAAAAATATATTGTATATGCAACAGTGGGTCACAAAAACTCCTGAACTATAAGTTGATATGGCAAAAAGGCAGGCTTATATGCTGGAGGGCACTATTCAGGGTATTCAGGGGAGCTCAGTGATCTTTGTGTAGCTTTGCATATCCACATGTTACTTTGATTCAAAGCGTTCTTTTTCTAACTCAAGAATGTCCAGGCAAGGTGTCTGATAAATCAGAACAGGATACAGTGGCGCTGGTAACAGTGGGAACGCTGTGTCTGCAGAGGCAGCCACGGATCCATTGCTCATTGTAACTGCATTGAAACACCAACAGATTTGAATAATAACCCTCTTTGGACTTTTTCTGTTTATTTTCCTATTTGGTGTAAGTTTTTTTCTTCAACTTGCAGATTGTTTTACAATAATGAATAGGTCATCTCTACAAACCTAACGATTCCAATGGTCAGTACAACATGCCATTCCTTTTCTTTACTTTTGTTCTTGGGAGGCTTCTAAGACTTGTCAGAGAAATGTAAGGTGTTTCAAAATGTCCTTCAGGCTAGACCCAGCTAGAGAAACGTTCACATTCCTGCTTGTTCGTTTTTTAAGAGCTCTCCCCACAGGTGGCCCATCTGCCTGCTGGCTTCGGCTTAGGTGTGCTGTGACATCCCCAAACCACCAGCACACTGCCTGAAGCATGGCACACAGCTCCCTTTGATTCTAGCCTTGCCATAAACAAATGGCAAACTCAGTCTTTTAAAGAAAGGCCTGAATCTCATTCTTCATTCATTTTCAAAAATAAAAGTTCATTTTTAAACAAAAACTAGCTCAGAGTCTTATTTATAAACAATTACATGCTCAAAGATGTTGGCCCAGTTGGACCAGTCTGTTTCCATGATCTGTCAGACCTTCTCCTTCAGTTTAACTTGTCACATCTCTTTTAAAGACTGCATCTTAGAATTGAGCATCTATTTTTCCGGAATATGTCTGCAACTAGAGATTGCTCTCCAATCATCACTGAACACAGTTGGGGCCATTTTGTGGTCCCCAAAGGGAGGCACACTTCTGTCCCAAGCCACGTATTTGTCTGAAGGAGGCCTTGGGGGAGGGGAGTACCCATCAGCAAATAGTTGTTCTGGGAAGTAAGTCGGGGGGGGGGGGGGGGGCGGGCAATGTTTTTATTCTGAAATCATAGAAGAAAAGTAAACTTGCTGTGAAGGACATAGTTTCATTTTGTCCCTGAACTTCACACAGTTGTGTCAGGCTCATTCATCAAGACAGCCCCTGGACAGGAACCCCCTGAACATGGGTGGTGCCCTAAACACTGACCCAAATCCCTGCTTGCACTACTCATGGTTTAAGATACGAGTCTAGTTTAAGTCCGTGGGAAGAGAGGAACAGATCTAAGTTGCTGAGTCTATTCTATCAAACCTTTAGAAATACACAAGGGAGCACAATGCCTAATTCCCCCCAGAAAATGCACACGGGTTTTACCCAGGTGTTTCAAGCATGAAGAATTTCTCCAAAGCCTCTTAATGACATTTGAAAAAGCTGAAAAGCACCAACTTGCCACTTTATTCCCTCAGAAAAGGCAGAAAGTGTCATCCAAGTAAGGCATCACACGCCTACTTCATTTCAGAGTTTAACATGAAAACCAGTAAGAGAAGAATTTAAATTGATTGCTTCAAGCCACAGACATTTCATACCCCAGCAAACTGCACTGGCTTCCATGAGAATTTATCTTAGCCGTGAAATCAATTGTCACAGACTTAGTTCATAAAAATACTACCAAATCATATTTGATTCCTGTCTTGGTGAGGTTGGTGAGTCAAAAAAATCAACCGGGCAGATGATTTTGGTTCTCCAATCCATCTCTCTCCAGGTCCCTTCCCTCTGGTGTACCTAGGGTTTCCTAAGGATGCTATTTCACAACCAGACAGACACCCATAAAGGGAAAATATACAGCAGGGAGAATTGGCAAACTACTGTAAGACACTGGATGGGGTCCATATGATGACAAATGTCTTTGCAGTGACAGACTGCAACAAAGGAAGAGAGTGGACACAAAAGACAGAATTCTCTAATTCAAAGACTGTGATTTAACAGCTTTCAAAACATAAGGTTTCCTTTTACTGACTTGATAAGCATGTATTCTGATCCAACTACTGGACAGGGAAAGCACAGGATATACCCCTTTAGGAGGGAAATCAACATCACTGTCCTATTGGGAGCTCACCACCAATACCTGTGCAAGTCCTCAAATCTCTGACCCATGTGAACTTAAGAAGTCCCAGCAGAGCCTGGCCAGTTATGGCTCCGTGGCTGAGTGTCAACCTATGAACCAGGAGGTCACAATTCAATTCCCAAGCAGGGCACATGCCCAGGTTGCAGGCTCAATTCCCAGGAGGGGGCGTGAAGGAGGCAGCCGATTAATGATTCTTTCTCATCATTGATATTTCTCTCTCTCTCTCTCTCTCTCTCTCTCTCTCTCTCTCTCTCTCTCTCTCTCTCCCTTCCTCTCTGAAATCAATAAAAACATTTTTTTTTAAAAAAATTTATAAAGAAGAGAGACATAGCCTCCTCCTCATGGAAAGCAGTTTAGCAGTAGAGACATGTATTGATCACATGGTTACATTTTAAATTAATTTATTTATCATTTGTTAAACTAGAAAGAAGTCCAGGTATTGTTGCTTAGATGCATTGTGTGTTTCTCAGAGAAATACAGCTGACACCTGACTAATATCAGTTGACGTATGGACTCCTCAGGACAATGTATCAGACCGCAGTTGGTCTCCCAGCTAGAAGAATTTATATATACACACTGAGAATAAAGAACGGGGAAAACAAACCCTTCTACCATCCCTGAAGTTACAGAAAGAGTACAATGAACTAGATAACTCCATTGAGAGCAACAGAGAGTTTTTACTCTAAAACCGACTTTTCCCCCTCCACGGGAATTGTGAGTTAGAGGGCACTGTAAATGCCGCTACATGGAAAGATGGCCGATGAGAAGACGTAGGATGACACACATTTCATTACTCAGACTGGTTACTGGAAGACTGGTTACTAACTTAATCTTCATCTGACCAAGAACATTCTTACTGAGTCAGAGCGCTCTGAAGAGAACAGTTCTCACGCAGAAATCTATGAGGCAAGAAGGCATGACTTAAACATCCTTCTGAACAACAGCGGGGTAAAATGAAATACAACAACTGTTCCAGGTGTCTTGTTTCTTTCTAGACACGAGATTAACTGCATTGTATTCCTTACAGAAAACTTCATTGCCTAGTACAAGACTCTACATGTTTTTACTCCACTGAATTTCCCATCAAGGTGAGCCTCTGCCATCCCTACTCACGGAAGAGAAGTTGCTTCCCTTTTAATATCGACTTGACACCCTCGCACATCCTCGTGACATATGACCTTTCAGGCGGGTCTCTGCATGGCACCTATTGCCCAGCATGTTCGTTTAATTAAGCACTTTCCCAAACAAGTTCAACTTCAGGCATGTCCTAATATAGAAACGGAGCCATAGAGGTGTATGAACGGAAAACCTGACTCCAATTCCTTTCCAGCTAACAAGTGGAAAAACATGCCACACAACAATGAGCATAAAGAGCCATTCTTTTCAGAATGTCTATGAGTGTGCACACTAGCTACAGTGCGGCATTATTTGACATTTATTGAGTGTCAGCAATGTGCTGGGGAAAAGTGGAGTCGTGAGACATCCTAAAACCCCCTCTCTGTTAAAAAAAAAAAAAAAAAAAAAGGGAGGGGGGATTGAAACATTGGGTAATGTTGATAAACCATATCCTGAATTGAAGCGACAGAGCAGCATCAAAGAAAGAATGCCTTATTTTAAAAGAAAACAGAGCTAGACAACCCCAAAGGGTGCTCAGCAAATACCACGTGGCGGCCCTACAACACCCCCTAGATAGGCTCGGAGCTCTGCTGGCTACCAGAGCTGACATACCTTGGACCAAATGGGCCTTAGCATGACCTTAAAAGCAAAGGCCTGCCTGGGGAGAGCAAAGACCAGCACAGTGGAGCTATTATCCAGACACGCTTGTACCAGAGAGAATGTGGAGTTGCCAACAAAATCAAATGGAACAAAAACCTGCGGGAACATTGCAATCTTCGGTTCAGAGCCTGCCACGAAGGACTTGAGGAACTTTTCATTTAGATTCTCAAAATGAGTTACTGATGCAATGAGTGTGAGAACAAGGTATGGTAACTTCTCAGCCTCCCCAGGTATCTACTCTTACCTGGAGCTTTGTGGGATAAATCACACCAGGTGTGAAACGCACTTTCCTCAATCACCGGAGTCACTGCAACTAGTAGCAATTCCTCCCATTTATAAAAAATCTCAGAGCTCAAACACTGTTTAGAATGGCTCAAAAATCTGGCCACCAGACACATATAGATCACATTAATTCACCAGGCCACGGAAGGCTTTTTAAAGAGGGATGTTAAAAGTATCAATTCCCACACACCTGATGATTGGGGACCGCAGAGTACTGTTTCAAACTTTATAGTGGAAAGTTGAAATAGCAACTGAACAAGTGCTTGGGAATAATGCTGTAACGTGGTAGCAAATGGCAATACGGTTTTTCAGGAACTGTAGCAGGGTTAATGGTCAGTTCCATTTCCATGACAGGTTTTGCAAATGAGACGAAAAGCCTTCCAAAGAAAATTGTAAGACCTGACAGCAACCTGGAATACTACATAAGAGGTCTTAAAGAATCTCTTCAATGCTGCTCTTTTAGAAATAATTCCAAGTAAAATATTAGGTGGGGTTCCTGCTCCATAGTTAACATCAATGGTTAGACCTCTGGATCAGGAGACACCAGCCCTGGGTTCCAGTTCTGGCTCTGTCACTAACTTCTTTTGTGACACAGGGAAGGCATTTAACTGGTGTAGGTGCCAACTCCTTAACCTGTGAGGAGAGGAGGCCAGATGACATGATCACTAAGGTTCCAGAGAACCCTAAAAAGCCACAACACTTTATATTTGCATTGGTGCCAGCCCTGATATTCACACAGGCAATCTTAGCCCCAAGTCATGCATCTCACATGGGTCTGCTAAGTAACTATAAGTAAGTTGTTCTAAAACACCACAATAGAAGACAGGGATGAAGAATACAAAGTAATAGAAACATTTACAAAAACTCTTCTAAATTAACAAAGGATAAAGTCGTCTAAAGCAGTGGTTCCCAACATAGGACACAGGCCCCACAGGGGGACAATTTGATTTTTAAGGGGGGCAATTTGAGAATGAGTTATTAACAGTGATTTTACAGTGTGTTTTTTTTACATTTCTTATGGTTCTAGATAGAGGCCTCATATACAGTATATAAATATATATTGACATGTTTATGCATTTCAGTTCTCTATTGTATGTTTTAAAACTTTATTTGCTATTTTTCCATATTCTTATTATTTTTTAACAATTTCTTAGTTATTTCTTCCTCTGTACTTCAACTGTCCTTTTGTTTTTTTTATTTTTCTCTTTCATGGATGTCATGTTCTTTGGAACCTTGTTTAGACCAAGTTATTGTTTAGACCAAGTTAATGGCCTTTTAGGCTTTCTCCACATGAATAAATAATAAGAATTACATGTCACGGGGAGGGGGGTGTGGCGGTGGGGTCAGGTGGGGCTGAGCCAAAAAAAAAGTTGGGAATCACTGATCTAAAGGCAAGGGAACACATGTGTTCTTATAAGATCTTGTCTCAGCAGAAAGAAAAAATTGGAAAATAACCTCAGAATCAATGCAAATGGTGAAAAGGGTATCGTTAAGTATAGTTGATAGAACTGTGCTAAGTATACGGGCCTTTGGTAGATGCATGGTTTTCCCTTTATACAGACTATTAAACTTGCAGGAGTAAGTCCAGTTTCAATGTAAAAAAAAAGAAAAAAAAAAGAATGTGTATCTTGCTTTGAAAATTAGCTTCTTCTCATCTAAAATTAGATCAGACAGATTAAGCAACACTTCCCACCTTCTTACTTTGACTAACACTATTCTCTCCTTGGGCTATTTCTATTTCCTCTCCATCAATGCACATAAAGGCCTAATGAGAGTCACCTTCTATAATGCTAACTATTGCTTGTGGTTAAACCCTATGCTGTTACTACAGCTTAAAAATACTGGAGTGAAATACACTATCATATAATCTGGCTAAATGTTACCTCAGATTCTATTTCCCACTTGTTTCAGGTATAAGATTCTTTCTACTAGACTATCTTGTCCACATTGTTTATCTCTTCATTGGTTTCCTACACTCTCTGTCTTAAAATCAGTAAAAAAAAAAATGAATAAGACTCACTAGAGATTACAAATGTTATGCAAAGCAAGATCACATCTTATAATTCATTTAGAGCACTAACACTGACACGCTAATGCAGAAATATCTAATACATACACTGGAATTATTAACAGAATTAAAAGTTGTGAGTTGAAGAATTAGAGAACAGGATAATAATAGCTGTTTTTCACTAACTGCTTTATAAAATGCTTATGTTTGTAAACACAAACCAGGCTGACATTCAGGTTCACTCTGCTCGCAACCCTTATTTCTAAGGGGAAGTCAGGAACATTGTCTTGTGTTTTACCGACCTAATCATAATGAGAGGTCATTTCATTTCAAAGAAAATGGCAGAATGGAAAATTCAGAAACTTTCCTACAGGACATCTAAAATTCTGAAAAACATTATTTTAATAGGTTCTCTCTGAAATGGAAAAAAAATCCTTAAGAGAAAGAGAGAGAGAGATAAGAAATACATCTTTTGTCACTTTGCCCCTGTATGGTGTCAGTTTTAGTAAGTAAAAGGCTTGGATCTTAGTGGCTACAAAAGAATAGAAAACAAGATCTTAGATGTTATGTGAGAATCAGGACTCTCCAAAGGCCATATGCTCAGAAAAAAATATATAATGAAAGAAAAATAATAATTTGTCCACTGGCAAAGAGAGATGACAGGCAAATTTGTTTTGGCCTAGTCACAGGTGAAGAAAGTATTAGTGGATGAGAAGATAGAGCTAAAAATGTGACCTAAAATGAGGCACAAGGAGATATGTACAAAATAGAGAGTCAAACATATGAAGAACAGGATAAAATGGATGAGTACATGTCTAATAGGAATTCTAGACAGAGAACCAAGAAAGAACAGAGACAAGATAAAAGTTAAAGAGATAGTGATCTAGATTTTTTTCAGACTCAATTAAAATCATGAATCCTCAGATTTAGGAAACACAATGAATCCCAGGTAGGAAATATAAAACAAAACACGTTGTATTGAAACTTCAGTACACTAAAGACAAAGAAAACTCTTCAATTCAACCAGTGAGGAAAAACAGATGCTCTATTAAAAGAAGTAATAATTAAACTGTCAGCTAACTTCTCAAAAACAGAACAGAAGCCAGAATGTTGGGAATTAATGACTTCAAAGTATTAGATAAAAGAACCATCGTTCTATGATTTAATATCCAACTGAAGTATTATTCAATAATGGGGACAAAATAAAACATTTTCAGGAAAACGAACACCAACCTTAAAGTTACAATTAAATAGTAGCCACTGATGGGACGCCTAAAGGGTGCACTTTAGTGTGGGGAATGCACCAAAATTAAACACTGGGATGAAGAAGAAACACGAACAAAGAAACTAACAAACAAGTTGATAAATCAAAACAATCACTATCCATATAAACCATTATAACATGGAATAAAGTAGGAAAAAAGTGAGGTGAGACTCAAATATTGGTAACAATAATATGGAAATCAGGAGAGATTAGTAGAGCTAAACTGTTTTAAGGTCATTAAAAAAAAGACTAAAATGACTAACTTCAAGCTTCAAGTAAAAAATAATAAAGGAATACTAAAAAGATTAAAAATATAGTATGTAATTTCCAATCCAAGGGAAAAAGTTAATTAACCTAAGTAAAAGGAAAAAAAGTCAGGAAAGATGAGGAAAAATAAGTATAAGAAAGGCAGGTTAATGAAAAAGACTAAAATAAGATGTTCAAATAAGTGCAAATAATCAGTAATGATAATAATAAATATAAATGGGCTAAACTCACCAGTTAAAAGAAAATGCTCTCACATTAAATAAACAAACAAACCCAGTTATGTGCTATAGGAAAAACACAATAAAATTACAGAAAGACTGATGACCAAAGAAAGTAAAAATAATAAACCAAGCAAATATTAACCAAAATAAAGGCAGTGCAACTATATTATGATCAGACAAAATTAATTTTAAGGTAAAGATCATTGTTAGAAATAAAAGCAGTTACCACAAAATTATTAAAAGACACCAGGAAGATACAACAATTCTAAACTTGTAAGACTCTAGTAACTGATCTCAAAATACATAAAGAAAAAATTGACAGACTTATTAGAATAATCAAGCTCACAATCATAAAGTAAGATTTTTCACACCCCTCCAATAAAGTGAGATTTTAAATATATATATAAACTAGAGGCCCAATGTATGAAATTCTTGCAAGAGTAGGCCTTCCTTCCCCCAGCTGCCAGCACCGGCTTCCCTCTGCCACCAGTAGGCACCCGGGACCCGGGCTTCCCTCAAAGCCCCGGCTTCATCCAGAAGGTCATCCAGAAGGATATCTGGTCTAATTAGCATATTACACTTTTATTATTATAATTTTTTTTATTGATTTCAGTGAGGAAGAAAGTGGGAGAGAGAGATAGAAACATCAATGAGAGGGAATCATTGACTGGCTGCCTCCTGCATGTCCCCTAGTGGGGATAGAGCCTGCAACCAGGGCACGTGCCTTGACCAGGAATCAAACTGTGACCGCTTGGTTCATAGGCTGACACCCAACCACTAGCCACACTGGTCAGGCAAGTGAGATTCTTTATAGTGTTGGTCTGTCTCCCTGTTAACTTCCCTGTTTAGAATATAATCTAAAGTGTATCATCTTTTTTGTCTGTTTTATTCACAGATGTATTTTAAGAACACTGAGCAGTACCTAGCACATAACAGCTGCCTAATATATACTTGGTGAGTGTTTGAATGAATCAAGATGACAAAAGATAATAATTATAGATAATAATACAATTAGCAAGCATAATTTAATCGACTCTTATGAAACCCTTCCCTCCCAAATCAACACATTCTCCTCAAGCATACACAGAATATTTATGAAAAAGACCATGTATTAGACTGCATTCTCTGACCACAGTACAATTAAGTTAGAAATCAACAAAACAATAAAATCCTATGCACTATACAATGTCAAACACATTGTCTAAACAACTGAAAGAAGAAATCATAATGAAGACTGTGGAAACAGAAATTAATCAAGGGGGGAAAAATGGAGACTTATTTAACACTCTTTGCAATACTTTAAGCAATAAAACAGAATTTTAAAAAAGATACAAAAGGAAAAAAAGTGTTATATGTAAAAATTTGTGATGAGCATCTAGAAATTACCTACAGTGAATTTTATCAACTTATATGCATATATAAGAAAAAGGAAGGATAAAAAGAAATGAGTTATACATCTAAATTAAGTTAGAAAAAAAGGGCTACAAAGTAAACACAAAAAAAATACAGGGAAGGAAATACTGAAGATGAAAGCAAAAGTTATTGAAATATGAAAAGCAAATATACAATAGAGAATCAAAAAGTCAAAATCAGGTTCTTTAAAAAATAGATAAAATTTTGGCAACAGTGTTCATGTTAAAAAAGATAAGGCTTATAATCAGAAATAAAAAGTGAACAAACTTAAGGCAGAGATTTGAAAAAATAGAACATTAAGAAATACTTGATATTAATATGTGTATGAACAGAATTCTGTAAATGAACAATTTCCTAAGGAAAAAAACATAATTTGTCCAAACTTATTCATGGAAAAAGTGGAAATCTAAACAAATCTATAATTACTGAATATACTAAATCACGAGTTAAAAGTCTACTTAACAAAAGTGTCCATCAGTACTTGATGAGTTCTACCATACAACAATTAATGGTTAATCTTTATTTTATATAAAATGCTTCAAAGAATAATAGTTCTTATTCTCACTTGCAATAATGAAGCTAACAGAACCTTAATATGAAAACCAGGAAAGGAAAAGTACATTGACAGGCCAATCTTACTTATGAACATAGATGTAAAAATCTAAATAAAAGTGCTTGTAAACTTAAGCCAGGAATGCATAATAAATAATAATATAGCATGACTTAATTAGGTTTCATTCTAGGAGGTCAAGGATGGTTTAACAGAAGTCTATATATATATTGCACCACATGAATAGATTAAAGAAGAAAATCATTCAATCTTGTCTGTAGAGGCAGAAAAAACACTTGGTAAAATTCACCACCCAGCCATGATTAAAACAGAAACAATGTAGCAACCAGAAACACAGGGATTTCCTTTATCTGATATCAGGTTCCTTATCAGAAAGTACCTAACTATAGAATCCTATATAATAAAAGGCTAATATGCAAATTGTCCCCTCAGGAGTTAGACCAACCGGGAGTTTGACTGCTTGCTATGATGTGTGCTGACCACTAGGGGGCAGCGCAGAACGAAGGAAGGCTTGTCAGGCTGCTGGCAGCTGGGGGAAGGAAGGCTCCAATCAACCAGGCCTAGGGACTCTACCAGGGCAGGAATTTTGTGCACTGGGCCTCTAGTTATGAAATAATTCTCCTTAAAATATAAATAAGACAAGGATCCTCCATTGTATTCAACACTGTACTTACTGGAGGTCCTTACCAGTACAAAATTAATTGAAAACTAATCACAATTTCAGAGAAAGAGACATTTGTAAAAGTGCCTGTAGATTAAGGTGACCAGAGGTCCCACTTTTGGTGGGACAGTCCCGATTTTTAACAATTTGTCCCGCATCCCGCAGCTTTTTAAAAAAGTCCCGGTTACTCTTTGTAATATTTTAACTAATAATAATTTAAAAAAAAAGAAAAAAAAAGAAAAAGAAAGACCCCCCCCCCCCCCCGTCAATCGTATACTGCTTTAAATCTGGTCACCTTACTGTAGATGGGACATCCTTGTACTCTGAGGTTTTTGAGAAGTAGCTGAAGAGTTCAATGCCTGCTGAGAATTAGTATTTAGAAAACTTGTATTTTTAGAAGTTTATAGAGTTTTCTTATTTTGGTGTCTTTTGTTCTTGTTAAAATCCACAGTTGTATTTCATCTAAAAAGATGCTGATTTTTTTTTTTTTTTTACTTTGTATCAAGTCCTTTTATTTTGAGACAGCTATAATATCAGTATTTGTTGTTGTTAATCCTCATCTGAGGATATTTTTTTCCATTGATTTTTAGAAAGAGTGGATGGGGAGAAAAGGAGGGATGGAAGGAGGAGTGGGGGGGGGGGGGAAGACATCGATGTGAGAAAGACACATCAATTGGTCGTCTTCCGCAATTGCCCTGACAGGCTGAGGATCAAACCTGCAACCCAGGTACATGCCCTTGATTTTGGATCAAACCTGTGATCCCACTGAGCAACACTGGCCAAGAACCAAGCCCTTTTAGAACCTAAGCTTTCCAGGTTGACCAAGGGCCCGATTGTAGTTTACTCCTATGTGGTAGTCACACTTCCCATTCTGCATCCAGGCCAGAAGGCTGGCACCCCTCTGAGGATTCTTTTAGGACCATCCACTTCCCCACTGCTCTGAGGAAGGTGTTCGAGTCCCTGAGCATGGTCCGAGTACGAAGACATGCGACTGCTCTCTCCAGAAAACCTTTTTATTCTCTCTGTTACTAATGTTTTGTTGTGGTTTTTTTCTTCAAGGAATTCTAAGTCTTTTTAAAAAACAATCCCATCTCAGTATTTGATAGGATTTGCTGTCCCTCTAATTTGCTGTCCCTCGATTCTTTAAATACCTTGCTCTTGTGGTTTTTATAAGTATTTTTGTATGAGTCATTCTGAGCAACTGACTGGGAATGTAGGAAAAAGGCTTCTTTGCTATTTTGATTCACTGTGTGATTGACCCTGGGCCAGTCACTGAACCTAATCAAGGAACTTCATTCATTGCTAAATAAAGATAAAAGGCCTGGAAAGATGAGTTAAAATTAGGCCTCACAGCTGATGACTCCATCTCTTAATAACTAAGACATAGAAGCTAATTAGCTTTTTCCTATAGCACTTCCATCTGGAAAAGATCTCCCATGTTCTCCTGGCCTAGTTGTAACCGCCCTTTTACACTTCTCTGTCCTTGTCCTCTGTTACCTCTCCATTTGTTTATTTAACTTTACTGCTTAATTTCTTTCAGTGAATGACCATGGACTCTGGGATAATCAGCCCCAAATTAAGTTTTGCTATTGTAAGTGAGTGGCAGTTGAAAAAAAAAAGAAGAAAGAAAGAAAGAAAGAAAGAAACACACTTAGACAAGAAAGATTCAGACTTAAGACTCCCAATGCTCTAATTTTGTGACCTTAAGAAAGTCAGTTAACCTCTCTGAGCTACATTTTCTAATTTATAAAATGGTAACCACACTACAGTTTAACCTCACGAGCAACTGTTACAAAAAACAGACAATGAACTTAGATGTGTTTGGAAAAACTGTAAAGTACGATATATTTGTCTTCATGTTAACTGGATAAGTCTATTCACCAATGCAAGAATCTAGTCATAATGTATAGGAAAAGGTCTTAAGTAGTATCCATTCATGCCAGACAGATATCATTAAAATTAAGGCTGAGTAATTTTAAGTACACAATAGATTCAGGGCAAGGAAGACTTTAAAGTAATAAAACGTAGTTTAAGAATGGAAGCAGTGTGATGGGGTGGCTCCTGGCAAAGCAGGGAATAAGCTAATTAATATTTGAAGATCCTTCTTACTCTAATTTTTCATCTTTAGAATCCATAACCTATGGTGGAAACTATAGACTACAAAATAAACAAAGGCAAAACAGTGAGTTAACAAATTTCAAGGTGAGGCCAAAGGAACTATTGCAAATATGATCTCTGGGTCATGAAGAAATTCGGGGGAGGGCTGTTCCATTTCCTTACCTTTGTTCTGTGTTAAAGATTGCAAAGATGTGCTTGCTGGACATAAAGCTTTTTTCCACGTCTCTAACTTTCAGGTTGTCCAAAGGAAGCATATACTTCTTTTCTTTTTCCTGTTGAGAGAGAGAGAGAGAGAGAGAGAGAGAGAGAGAGAGAGGGCACTTTAATAAAAGATCTTGAAGCATGTCAATGGTGACATTTCACCTGAGCTGGCCAACATTTGATTGCAATATTTTGATGCCATCACACACTATGTTGATACCAGGTACCAAAGAAGAGAAGTTGTCTGAGATAGGCGTCTCCAATGATTCTCAACACATGGTTGGAGGAAAGGCTAGAGGAAGGAAGGGCTCAGCGATGGAGAAAACACATGGGCCTCTATCCTTTCTTCCTCATGTGGGTCCCCTTAGATGTTTTCAAATGTTAGCTTGATATTAAGCCATCTGTTAATATTTAACAAAAATGTTCTGGTCCTAATTCAATGAGAAATGCCAGATGGATTTCATTTCATATTTTATTTGCAGTCTAAGCAGTTTTGATAGCCAGTGCTGGCAGGGGCTTGGAAGCACAAGGACCCCAGAATGAAATGCCCCCATAAACTATGCTGAAGCACACAGCCATACTTCCTTCATTTAAGTCTAGAACAAATGGGGGTCCAGAAAAAGAAAATGATGCCATTTAACTGTTGAGCTCTTTGAGAGAGAGAGAAAAACACAACAAAACATTAAAAGTAGGCTGATATTAACTAGATCAGATTCTCTTTCAAAATTAACAATTCTTCAGGAAGAAAATGGACATTGGAGAGGGGAGGTCTGCAAATGACACCAAATGGATCTTAGTAAAACATACTAGGTAGCAAAGAATTATTAGAAACATTTACTTCCAGGGTCTGGCCCAGGAGCAATGTTATCATATATACAAATGCTGAAGAGCCAAGGATAATAGAAGAGCCGAACACCCAATCTAGGAAACCTAGTCAGGATGTATTCCTGGGGCATTTGAGCCATGTCCTCATTCAACAGTAGTCCCTCTATGGTCCCAGGCCCTAGCTCTGGGTGCTGGTCCTGAGAAAAAGCAGGACTAGCCTCTGGAAGAGGGGAGCATGCAGACTTAGCCATGACTTTTAATAAACAACTATTAATGTCTTTCCTGTGGAGAATACATGCACTGTAGAGACATGTCTGACACGGCCTTTTTTTTGCTGTTCTTTCAGCCCCTACAGCACATCCTTGAGGATTTGTGGCTGGCTCAGCGGTGGAGAGCAGAACTCATCTGTGCTCCCAGGCCAGTGGGTGGGGCTCATGTGGTCTTTGGGAGCAACACTCTCTCTGTCACCTCTGACTCCTAAATTGTTCAGACAACAGTTGGCAGAGCACCTTCAAGTGGCAGGGCAGAGAGAACTAGGTGGCTGAAGCAGCTGAAGGAAGTTGGTTGCAGAACACAATGCTGTGCTGGCAGCCAATGTCCGCAAAGAAGATTTTAAAAGCCCACAAAAATAGCAAAGGAACTAAATGGGAGTGAAGGAAGCCTAGGAACAAGCATGAAGAAGCAAAGTACTGTGAGAAGATACTGATATTTGTTGTGTAAAAATTAATACTATATTAGCAAATTCAAAGATATTCTAAACAGCAACATACATCATTTAAATAAGTGAAGCATCATAGCCGAGTGATGTGTCTGAAACACAAACAAGATCGAGGCAAGATCATAGACTAAGTGAAAATCTACTAAATCTATAAATAAATGAAAATGCTTGAGACCCAGGGAAATATTTTTAGCCATTTTTCAATGCCCTAAATTTAAGCAGCTGGATTTTTTTAATGCACCATCCTAGTCAACCTTTTGAAATGATGGATTTGCCTTTTAATGGAAATCTGCATTTCATTGTGAAGATGGAACACAATGTCCTTGGCGTGTTTTCTATAGAAGAAAGTTCCCTTTGAACTTCATTCTTTAGCATATAGCAACGACCAAAAACCCAGCAAGTTGATGTCAGATATTCAACACTGGAGAAATACACACACAGGCAGTCAGGGGAACATAAAAAATGTATTGTCGTTTCATTTCCAAATGAAATGTCATTTATCCAAGGGTTTTGAAAATGTATTGCCCAATTCTTTCTTTTTTTTTTTCCTTTTTTTTTTCTTTTCTTTTTTTTTGCTTAAAGTATTACAATAAATGATAGATAAGTATTACAACAAATGATAGATAGATCTCCATTTTTCCCCCTCAAGAGTTTTAAGATTGACAAACGAAGAACAAAGAGACTCAGACTGATGTATTTAATTAAAGTTGTTAGTCAAAGGGAGAATTAAATGAGAGAGAAATGAAATGGTATTATCAAGAATATTTCTAAAATTCTTGGTGCTTTGGGGGAAAAATGATATTTGGCTAAAAGAACATTTTGAATAAGAAAAAGCTAACATAAACAAAAGGAATAGAAGTGATAAAGGATAAGCAGAAATTATAATTTCCAATACAGTGAGTCTTAGCACCAGCTCATTTGAGACATCTACTACATAAATTTGTTAGTTTTATTAAACTGTCTAATAACACACTGTCCAATGAGGTAGCCACCAGTCACAGGTAACTATCGAGCACTTGAACTGTGGCTACATTGGGATATACTCTTGATGTTAAATGCATAACAGATTTCAAAGACTCAGTATGATAAAAAACAATGTCAACCATCTCATTAATACTTTTATATTGGTTACTAGAGGCCTAGTGCACAAAATTCATGCAAGGGGCTCAGCCCTCACAGCCCCGGCTTTGTCTGGAAGAACGTCTGGAAGGTCGTTTGGCATATTACACGTCTATTATTATAGATATGTTGAAATGGTATTTTTAATATGTTGGGGTAAAGTATTACTCAACATAACTCATCTTTTCATTTTTACTATCTTGAATGGGACTACTAGATAATTTTAAATGACATGTGGCTCACATTAACTTGAACCCCATGTACCTATCATTGCTTTCCTTCCCCTCATCCATCCAAATAATTTTCCTCTTCTGACCTCCCTGTTTCTGCCATCTGACGTATTTCCCATCCTCCCAGTCACCCAATCTGAAACTTCACTATCCTTCCTGACATACTGTCTTCCTTCATCTCCTTTACGGCATCAAGACTACAGCACTGCATTTGAAGCATTTGTCTCAACTCCCTTGTTTGACATTCCCATGACATTACCCTAGGTCCCCAGCATCTCATACACAGGATTATAAATGGTCTACTTACCTTCAAATTCCTCTCATCACAGAGGGCAACTTCTAGAACTACCCTATCAAACTCATTATAGCCTTTCAAAACTTTCATAACTCTCCATTATTTATGGAAGAAAGTCCACAAAACTCCTTAATATGACATTGGAAAAAACCTATAATTTGGTCCCACTCTGATTTGTCAATATCTCCTTTAGTCTTCCATAAGAGGTGTCCATTTCAGCCAAATGCACCTTTGTCAAGAGTCTGTTTCCAACTTGAAATACCCTTTTAACTTCTACCACATCCATCTATAATTTATCTACCTCAAGTTCTACCTTCAGTGCAAAAGTTTTCCTGTTTATCACTCCTCAATCCCTCACCTTTCAATTCATACAACAGGTATTATTTATTCTATTCATTTTGAATTACATTTTATGAGACACCTTCATTTTATAAATGTATCACATTAAACACTTTGTATAAAGGTTCTTCATTTGGTGCTCAGAATGTTCAGTCAATTCTATTGTTCAAGAAGGATGCATCAGCAAAGAAAAAATTTAAAAGTAGAGTTTTCACAATCTTTGTAATTAAATCCTATATAATAAAAGGGTAATATACAAATTGTCCCCTGTATCGGGAGTTTGACCAGGGGGTGAGGCTGGCCTACCAACAGCTAGGGCCCCTCCCTCCTGGCCAGCCCTGCCCCCAAATTCCTGCATCAGACCTCTAGTAAGAAATAAAATATTTTAAACATTTTATCGTGAACACACGTTTTAGAGGAGATTCTTGTAAAATTCTGGAAAAAGATTTTTAAATTATTTTTTCTGTTTTATTAAGAAATAATTGCTATACATCCTTGTACAAATTCAAGGTATATAGTATAATGGTTTGATTTACATATATTGTGAAATGGTTACCACAATAGGTTCAGCTAACATCCATCTTCTCATATAGATACAAGAAGAAAAGAAAAACATCTTCTGATGACAACTCAGGAGTTACTCCCTTAATAACATTCCCATGTGTCATACAGCAATTAGCTATAGTAACCATGCTGTACATAACATCACCAGGATTTATTTATCTTATAACTGGAAGTTGTTACCTTTTGACCAGCTTCCCCAATTCCCCTCCTCCTATCCCCGGTTTCTGGTAACCACAAGTGTGATCTCTTTCTCTATTGAGCTTAGTTTTGTTTTTGTTTTAAGATTCCACATGTAGTGAGCTCACACAGTGTTTATCTTTCTCTGTTTGACTTATTTCACTTAGCATAATACACTCAGGGTTCATCCATGTTATTGCAAATAGTTTTTATGGCTGAATAATAATAGCCCAATGGCATATACATCAATATCACAACTCCTTTAACTATTCATCCATCAGTGAATACTTAGGTTGCTTCCATGTACTGGCTATTGTAAATAATGCTACTATACACATGGGGATGCAGGTATCTTTTCAAAGTAGTGTTTTCGCCACCTTTGGATATATAGTAGCTCCCTCTTATCCACGGGGCATAAGACCCTCAGTGGATGCCTAAAACCACAGATGATGCTGAACCCTATACATTATACGTTTTTTTTCCTATAACGCAGCTATGATAAAGTTTAGTTTATAAATTTCAGCATAGAAAAAGATTAAAAAGAATAAAACAAAACAGTTTTAACAATACACTGTAACAGAAGTTATGTGAATGCAGTCTCTCTTTCTCAAAATACCTTGTTGTACTGTACTCACCCTTCTTCTTGTGATGATGCAAGATAATAAAATGCCAACATGACATGGTGAAGTGAATAATATGGGCCTTGTGACGCCACATCAAGCATTACCATATAGGTGACTTGAACACAAGCACAGGATAACTGCAACTGTCAATCTCATCGCTTAAGGTGGCTATTCGGGACTAATGGGCAGGAGCCTGCACAGCGGGAGACACTGGACACATCCAGGAGGGATGGAGGTAGATGGCGTGAGATTTCATCACACTGTTCAGAACAGCATGCGAGTTAAAACCTAGTAATTGGTTATTTCTGTAATTTTCCATTTAGTATTTTTGGATCACAGCTGACCTCAGGTAACTGAAACCACAAAAAGTAAAGCCACATATAAGGGGGGACTGTACCCCCAGAAGTGGAATTGCTGGATCCTATGGTAGTTCTATTTCTACATTTTTGAGGGTCCTCCATATTGTGAGAAATGATTTCTTAATGCGGATTCAGATATGAAATTCCACATATTTTCAAAAACTGATATCACTGAGTCAACATTCTTCTCTTCACTTTTAAATGTAGTGCTTCTCCTTTCCTCAAAAGAAGACAGCTGAGAGCAGTGCTTCTATAGGGGGCATCCAGGAATATGGGGGTTCTTTGTTCAAAGAGAGAGAGTTCTTTCCTTGCAGTGACTTGGCAAGAGTTAGAAGAAAGAGGAGAAATCAGAGAGGCCAGAATAGGATGCATCTAATGTGTGAGAATGTGGTCTGAGGCAGAAGTGAGTGAACTATGAGTGACAAAAGGCAGAGGAACCAAAGTGAAGGGAGATAGGAATTATGGAATGGCCATAGAATCAAATAAAAATTCTATGCCAAAACACACACACATACACACACACACAACCAACCATTACCCTGTATAAGATGCTTATATACCATCTGGCTCCCTGTGACTTCTGAGCAAACAGGTCTCTTAGAACCATGGATGCAATTTAGCAAATCCTTCCAATTCAAAGTACTCCTGCCATGCCCTGCCTACCTCACTGGACTCTTTGATGGGTCCATCAAAAACTTGCCCCAGTATGCAGTCCTTTGGAGCATCAAGGCTCTGCCATGGCCAGGCACCCATTCAGGTGTCTGCTACTACTAGAATATCTATGATGCCACTCCAGTCTGATCCCGACAGCACTGTATACTTGGTTTGTTATTTTGTACTTGCCTTTTATTTTCTAGGTGTGCAGATGATTCACCTAAGTGTGTGGATGTTCCGCCTTTCCAACTACAAGGTAAACTCCCAATGGAGAGAGAAATTATTACATTACTAGTGACCCAGTGCACGAAATTTGTACACATTAAAAGGGGATTAATTAGAGAAAATATTTTAATATTGCTATTTATCCTTTATCTATAATAGAAGTGTTAGAGATTAAAGAAAATTAGTAAAATGTATATGTAAATTTTACTCCTATCAGAGTTGGGGCACACTGTGGAACATAGAATCAGTCCCCGCCCATCTGCGGCACCTCAAAATTGCAGCCAGCCCCACCTTTGTCAAGCCCTGCCAGGTAGGGGGCGCAGCCTCAGGTCCCCCGTCAAGCTCCACAGGGTGGGGAGCCCAGCCTCAGGTCCCCTGGCCCAATGTCAGGTGGGGGCATAGCCTCGGCCCGGCACCAGGGTGGGTGGTGCATCCTGAGGTCCTCCATCAAGCCTCACTGGGTAGAGGACATGGCCTGAGATCCCTTGGCCTGGCACTGGGGCAGGGGACACAGCCTGAGATCTCCTGTCAAGCCCCACCAGTCAGGGGTTGCAGCTTCAGGTCCCTTCTGATTGCTCCTTAAGACTCATTAAGGGAACTTAGCCTCCACTGTGGGTGCAGCCATTTTGTGTTACGGAAACCCCGCCACCGCTGTGGTTGTGGGCACAGCCATCTTGTGTTACAGAAACCCCACTTCTGCCGTGGGCGCTGCCATCTTTGTTATGGGTGATGGTCAATTTGCATATTCCCTCTTTATTAGATAGGATTATCTTTGTTGTTGTTCATCATTTATGAATCTTGCTCCCCTGCTACTCTTTGGTCCTGGCTTCCATCAAATCACCAATCTTGGGAGGAAAGCAACTGTTTCCTTCCTAGTGTGGTGGCACAGCTGACATTCAACAAACGTGTGGAATGAACATAAGAATGAGTCCCCACATGGGCTGACATTCTGCTTTGCCTGTTTTAAGAACTTAAAGATGATGATTGACTTACAAAATAATCAAAATATCAAAGTAAAAAGAGAAGCTATAAAAATATTGAGAATATCAGAATACTAGCTCTACATGCTGTTGAAAACTAAAATCTGGTGTTTATTACTATTAAGAAGTTATAACTATAGAGATGTTCAAGTATGAAACTCATAATATAAACTACCCATCTTCTTATTTGGGCTCTAATTCCCTGCTTTAATCAGAATTACACTTTGAGTAGTGAGCAGCATCTGGGAGCCAGCAGGCTGCTAGTAAATGGCACTTCTTTAGATTTTTCTGTTGGGCACTGAAGACACTTTGATGGGCTAGTAGTACAAGAAAATACCATGGTCTACACGCCAGTGGTTTCAGGGCTGCCCCCTCTGCACTCACACTGATCCTTCCATTGAGAACACACTGCCACATCTCCAAGGGGGTAAGAGAAAGATAGTCACACCTGCCAATACCCAATTAGAAACCCAATCTTTTCCTGATTCCTTCTCTCTCTTCAGAGTTCAGTTCAATTTCCACCTCCTCCAGGAAGCCTTCTTGACCATGAGAGCCCATTGGAGGGCTCCCTTCTCCATTCTGATGGCATTTTTGGGCAGCACTACTTTTTGTTTTTGTACTTAGTATATACTGACCTATATTTTAGGTATCTTACCTAATAATAGGCAAACATGCAAATTGGCTGTCCCTCCACTATGCTCACCAACCAATCAGGAGTATACAAATTAACTCAATAAAGATGGCTGTTAATTTGCAGACATTGGCACCCAGCAGCCTGGGTCCCAGGAACATCAGTGGGCACCCAAGTCACTCCGAGGTAGGCCATGTGTGGGCCCTGAGCAGCCTAGGAAGGGCCTGAGCCAGGGGGCTCCTGGGCAGGGCCTGAACCTGCAATCAGAGCCGAGGAGGCCCCTGCCCAGGCCTAAAGCTTTGGCCAGGGGCGTTAGACCTGGGAAGGGGTGGAGCTGGCAATCAGAGTGAGCTGAGGATCCCTTGCTCAGGCCTAAGGACTCTGCCAGAGGTGTTAGGCCTTGGTAGGGGCCGAGCTAGAGATGGGAAGGAGCTGGGGGTCTCCTGCCCAGGCCTAAAGCCCTGGTCAGAGGCCTTAGGCCTGGGCAGGGGCCCAACAGGCGATGGGAGGGACCTGAGGGTCCTCTTCCCAGGCCTAAAGCCTTGGCCAGATGCCTTAGGTTTGGGCAGGGGCCGATGGGAAAGAGCTGGGGGTCCCCTGCTCAGGCCTCAAGGCTTTAGGCCTGGGCAAGGGCCGAGCCAGGGATCAGTGTGAACTACAGAGGAAACACCTTTTCTGACTGCTCATTGGCTAAACTCCTGTATGCCACTAGTAGTATTCTTAGTAACCTAGGTAATAAGAATCCAAGAAGGTGGCTTAGGGTTTTTCCACCATACTCCTGGAGAATAAAACGAAGGTCCACTGCTGGAGGACTAAGAAATGTCATATCCTGCCCTAGCTGAGTTGGCTCAGTGGATAATGCCTTGGCCTACTGACCACAATCCTGACCAAGGGCATGTATCTAGGTTGCAGGCTCCTCCCTGGCTGGGGCCCAGGTCAGGGCTCATGCAGGAGGCAACCAAAGTGTTCCTCTCACTTTGATGTTTCTCTCTGTCTTTCCCTTTCTCTTCCACATTCTCTAAAAATCAATGGAAGCATATCCTCAGGTGAGGATAAAAAAAAAAATAAAGAAATGTCATATCCTATGAAAGACACATCTTGAAAATGCCTAAAGAAAGTTGTCATTTTTTTCATGGTGAAGGGACTGGAGTCCCTGCAGATGAAACACCTCGGTGGCTGCAGTGACTGGCAGTGGCTGCAGCAGCGGGGTGATGGGGCTGATGCCTTCCCCTGATCAGCCCAGTCGCCTCTCACAAAGGAAGGCCAGACTGCAGCTTAGGCCCGCTCCCCAAGGGGAGCAGAGAGTGGGCCTAAGCCATCAGTAGGACATCCCCTGAGGGGATGGCTGGGCTGAGGGACACCCACCCCCACCCCCAGTGCACGAATTTCATGCACCGGGCCCCTAGTATCTAATATCCAGGAAATGTGGATTCCTCTCCTCAGACTAAAAACAATAACAACAAAAAAGTACTTTTATAATTTAAAAGTGAGAACATAAGGATTGTATTCTCAAATTTTTATCTTTAATCTCTATATTAATTCTTATATTTAAAGACATATTCATGAGTATTTGTACACACAAGTCTGAAAATAATATATGTAATAAATAATCAATTTAAAGGATTATGGCTAAGCTTGGCAGGTCAATCATATGCATATCTCTCTTTCCCTCTCTCAAACTCACTCTGATAATAGTAGGAGACAAAGAAAAAGAGACAGGAGAAAACAGTGGACAAGAGATCTCCCAAAAGCTTTGTAAGAGAGAAAGCAGATAGAGGACCACCCATTGACTTAGCATACAGAGAGGAGCTACTCCCACAGATGTCTATAGGGGGAGAAGACGGAGGAGAAGTCACTCCAGGTGGGTCCTATCCTGTCCTGTCCTTGGAGGCACCTGGTTTCCCCCACAAGAGGGGATACAGCTGTGGGGCTGAGACAGCAAGATCAAGCAGGGTTTGTATAGAGAAGTACACAGAACAATGGATGACCCAGGGTCACTGCCTCTAAACATGGTAGCCAATTCCCACCCAAGCAGGAGACTGCAGATTATTTTCGTAGAGAAAAAATAGACAAAATAAGTTTTGGACCCAGAGATACCAGGCAGGTTGGCAGCAAAAGTGGGATTAAGAATAGGAGAACTCAGTTAAAGTCTTCATACTAAAATGTCCTTCAAACCCCCTTTCCTACCCTGGCCCAGAATGCCAGCAGCCAGATGCCTTTCTCTGCCTACACAAGGCAGGATACTGAACTGTGTTTCTTTGGAGAGGAGACACCACGTATTCTAACATTTCAACTAACCCCCTTGCAGGGAGGTCCTATATCCTGGAAGCCTCACCCATCACACTGAGCTTCCAAGTAGTGAATGGCACAGGCTTTATCACAGCTACTAACTGAAGTGGATTCTGAGGCTGGGCTATCTCAGCACCCACTGCAACCTCCTTGTAAAGTTCAGTTTCCATTCAAAGCCTTCTTTCCCTTCCCTATTTTGCTAGTGGAGTTAGGGGTCTAAATGAACTATGTATTCAGTCAATCTGATGTATTCGGTCAGACTCTGATCGAGAAGTGGGTCACACTCAAGAGCAGCAAGGTAGGTGGCACCTGTTAGGTTGGCCTGGATCAAGGCATAGAAGGTGTGGCTCTGGATCCAGAAGCTACACTGTGGGGCAGTTTCCTTACTGTGCAGCCTCTAGGCCTGAAATTCAATCTGAAGCCCATTTCTGGAAACTCAGCTAGTTCTGTGCTGTGCCCTCCAACTGTCCTTTTTAGCAATTTAGCCCCCCTTAATTTCTGAGCAACACTTCATTTTTAAATACTTAAAAATATTTAAATTAAAATTTTTTAAATTAAAAATTTTAAGTCCTGGCCTGTGTGGCTCAGTTGATTGAGCGTCATCCCAGGCACCAAAAGGTTGCCAGTTCAGTTCCTGGCCAGGGTACATGCCTATGTTTGGGGCTCCATCCCCAGTAGGGGCAGGTAGGAGGCAGCCAATCCATGTTTCTCTCTCACACTGATGTTTCTGTCTCTCCCTCTTCCTTCCTCTTTTTCTAAAAATCAATTTTTTAAAAAAAAATCTTTAAATTTCAAAAAATATTTAAAGTAAACTTTTTTTAAAAAAATGTGAAATCCTCCATGAACTGATTATGGGTAACTGTGCGATATGGTTATGCAGTTATGAGTTTCAAGAACTTTTCACTCAGTTTTTAACCAGATAAAAATTATGTACATGAGAAATAACATCCAGAGGATAGGCGAGGATGGCCTTCGAACAGCATTGAAAGAAAAAATGTAAGACAAGCTCAGGTGTGAATAAAGCAGAAAGAATTCCCTGTGACACATCTGTTCACCAACTATCAGTAATCACCTCTCTAAGAGCAGTGTGCGTTGCAGGTTAAGTTTCCTCTGCTAGTAAGCGAAGTACGGGAACTTAGTTTGTGTTTCATGCTTTTGTATTTTCTAGAAAGGAAGAAATGTACTGAGTGTGGCAAAACATACTGCAAGCACTTTAAAATTCGCATCTTTCAAGTGCTCGAGAGTCTCATTTTCTCATTTCTTTCTGCGTGCCCAGGCAACACAACTTGCATTTTTAAAAACGAGAAACTTTCAAGTTTGGAGCAGTGACTGCTGTCCTTGAGAAGTGTGTGACAGGACACGGATTCCCGGTGGCAACATCTCTCCCCTCTGACTTCCGTGGCTGCATGTGAAATTATAAAGGGACTCGGAATTTGTGCCTACTTTGTAAGGGCTTTAAAGTGCATATTCATCATACAAAAATCTGTATGCATAGCTCTTTGGGTATACTCCTATTAAATAAAAGTGTTATTTTGGCTACACATACCATACATTTGTGTTTTTTTTTTAAAGTCAATTCTAAAAAGTACTTTGTTTACAAATGCAGCTTAATTTTTACTTATCTGAGAAAATGAGGGTCAGGAAGGCATGTACAAATAAAACCCGCTGACAATTCCCAGAACTCAGTAGATGGATGGTTTGAGTTTTACCCCCATCATTTGTCGCCAAGCTACAAACAGAAATCAAAGCTGGAAATTTCTCCTCTCACTCTATCATTTTAGCAAAGCAACACTAAAAAAGAGGCAGCATTGGGGAGAAAAGCAACAGGGATAAGCATTTAACCAAATGAGCGAGTTTTCTAAAGTCCTTTGCATTGAAGGTTAAGCTAGTTCCCTCCCCCACCCCCATTCCCTCCCTGTGCTGATATTCCCATAATTCAGTGTGTTCCTCCTGGGAGGGAAGTGGTCTGTGAGCTGAGGCAGTGCCCTTTGTGCTCCAGCGAGGGCCCTCCTCCGTGTGATCTTAGGGAGTGTAGCCTGGGGATGGAACAGGGGAAAGGGGCCCCTTCCATGTGCCTTCTGGGAAGCAGCCCTGGACTTCGGATGACACTGAGCTGGGTTGCTCCGAGCACAGCTGGTGGTCTAAGCACCACCATGGGCTCAAACACATGTCCACATAGACACAGGGCTTTGGACAAAGGGGAAAGACCCTCCACCCATCCTAATCATGGCACCGAGGCCTAGGCTGCCCACTGCTTTCTGGGGAAAAGGTGAGGAAGAATACAGGACAGGGAAGGAGAGAAGAGAGGGTGAAGGGAAGACAGGGAAAGGGAGTGTGAAGTGGCCTATTTACTCATAACTGGGAAGGACTAAAGGTCCCCAAGCCGGAAGTGCTCTCTGCTTTCAGGGTCCTGCTCAAGTTGCCCTGTCCCCAGTCTCTGAGAGAAGAAGACCACTAGGAGGGGAAGGACACGTGACTGGGATTAAAAACACAGGGGTTCACCTATGAGCTCTGACACCAGCTATGCGAACCCAGGCAAGGCACTTGATTTCCCTAACTGTAGGGAGGTGATAATTCACGCCTCTTAAGAGGTATGAGGCTTAAATGGAATCCTGTAGAGGGCTGTGCATTCATGGACTCCTGATAAATGTCTGTTTACTTTTCCTTGGGAGAAACCTTTCTACCCATCCCTTTCCCACCTGTAAACGCAGTAAGGGTTCTCTCTTCAACATATTTTCAACAGTAAGCTTTACATCTGTAGCCATAGAACCATGAGGCGAAACAGGAAGCTCATTACTTGCTCAGCAGATAAACACAAACATGAGCACTAACAAGCCAGGAGGGCGACAAGCAGTGAAACAATCTCTGCAACTTTAGACTCTGTGTCCTCATTCAGGGCAGATGTGTAAGAAGTCCAGATCCGTGAGGAAGAGATGTGGTCAAGAGAGACCTGAATCCCTCTTCCTGTATCCCACAATGCATTGCTGAGAACAGATCAAGAAAAGTACTTGGGGGAGATGCAAGTTCTAAAATGAATTTTTTTTTAAAAGAAAAAAAATTTTCCTAATTAAAGGATCATCTACAATAATTACAGATACGTTCTTACATTAAAAAGAAAAAGTAAGAATCGCAACACTGGCTGGGAAACTAAAAAGTAGGCAAGATTTGTTTTCTTTCTCCAAATGTCTGCCAGTCAGGCAGCTTTGTGTCTTGCTGGCTCCAAACCAAATGGCCTGGATGGACTGCTTTTGCTGTTGCCTAGAGCTTCTCCCCTGCTACATCCCAAGAAAGCTCCCCTTCCTTCCCACTCCACCTACCCTGTAGTACCCACTGGATTTTATATATCAAAAATAGGGACTCTGTTTAACCCAGTAGATCCCCGAGATTAGCAGACACACAATATATGCTGATTTATGATGCACTCAAACTCACTTATGCTATGTCTCATTATGCTGGTCTTTGTTTCATGCATAACTGCATTTATAACAAATTAATGTCAACCAGAGAATAGACTTCATTAATTATTTATCCCAGGTAATATATTTGCATTTAAAGTGGGATTTCAACCTTTTACCTGAAAAGACTGGGTCATTTGGCTCTTTTAGCAGTCTGGTAGGGGTTGCCCTTAAATTATCCCAGTGGGTAGCCACCTACTCTAAGGCTAGGCTGGAAAACTCTGACTGCTTCTCTGAGTCGTTAAGCAGGTTATGTAGGGTTGTGTTTCTCGGATGAGAGTCCCCTGACCTGCCCTCCCTCCCCCTACCCAACCATCCCCGGAGTCTTTAAGGTCTCGTGAGGATGAAAAAGAAAATCTGTGTTGGTATTTAATATAACTAGTGTATGGGATGCTCTGAATAGTCACCATTTTATAAGGGAACACGCATTCAGCCCATGTTTGCATTTCCAGGGTTGTAGTACTTGGCTTGTAGCTCACTGATGAGAAAAAGCAGAGACAGACATCAACATGTCTGTAATGTGCTCTCCTCCAATGACATAACAGTGCCTGGTGGATGGGATAACAGTGGTAGGAGGGAGGTGGGTCACACAGCACAGGGTAACCCAGGCATGCCAATCACAAAAGAACCCATGCCTTGAGGCCAGACACATTCCTGTTGACTAGCTAATTATGTCTTCTAAACATAATATGTTGATCAGTTGAAATTTCTTGATAAAATACTTGTTTGAATTTGACTTGCTTTGCTGTTTTTTAAATACAGGTTGACAAGCATAACGTGTTTACTTACAGATATTTAAAATAAAACTAACTGCTTGTACATATTTATGTAATATAATGAATAAAAGTAGTTTGCCTATGCTCATAAATGATGAGGATTCTTTTCTTTTAAAGGGTTTCTGCATATACCCAAGTTTGAGAAACACTAGTTTAGGGAAAGTGTATTTGGAATTCTTTTAAAAGGGTTGGCATAGTCAAAATAGGTACAAATGACCTTGACTTATAATTAGGAGCAAGCTTAGAAATTGCTTCAATTTCTGACTGCCCTCAGCAACACCAGGGGAAAAAACAGGATCAGGCCCTCAGAACCTGGGAGGCCCAGCCATGGCTACAGCATAAACCGGCGTCCTTCGGGGGACTGTTTTCCTGCCTTGTGCTGCAGTCCACCATATGGAAAGAAGGGATAATAATACCCAAACCCAATCCTTAAACCAAAAAACGAAAACAAACTTAACTATATGGGAACAAAGAGGCAATAGATGCAAAACCATTTTCATCTTTTGAAAAACAAGAAGGTACTATTTAAAAGAGGAACTCTTGAAAATATCTCAACAGCATGTGTCTAATTCATACTGACATGTGTACCAGTAATTGAACCTATGTTTAATTTTTGTTGCAAATTATCTGCTTCCTTTAAGAAGCTGGGCTGGTAAAATGCTAGCTTGTGTGGAGCTGTGGGAGGATTAGGGGTACCTTGGGAGACACAGTGAGGCTGGGCCCTTAGCAAAAGAAGAATGAGTGGAACAAAGGAAGAGGAAGGGAGAACTCAGTGCCAAGGCTAATAAAAGACAAGGAGCTAGTAGAAAGTAATTGCAAGGAAGTGGGGGTAAAGGAGATTTTTTTTACCCCTAGACCTCACTAATAACACAGAACAAATTTAACACAGACAGGACCAGACCAATGAAGAACCAGAGCAACCCAAAAATAGGTAAACAGCATACATATAAATATTCAATTGTATCCCACTTTAGGTACAGTGTGTATGCTACTCTCCTCTTTCCTGCCCCCTTCCCCTAACCCAGGGTTCTCAACCTGAGGTTCGCAACCCCTTTGGGGATTGAACGACCCTTTCACAGGGGTCGCCTAAGACCATCCTGCATACCATATATTTACATTATGATTCATAACAGTGGCAACATTACAGTTATGAAGTAGCAGCGAAAATAATTTTATGGTTGGGTCACCACATGAGGAGCTGTGTTTAAAGGTCCAGAAGGTTGAGAACCATTGCCCTGGCCCCTTCTTTTCTTAGCTGTGCTAAGTTTAAATATTGGGTTAATTACAATTAAGCTTAATCAATCCCTATTTCATTATACAGAATTACATTTCAATTATAAAAACGTTGATGATGATATGACATGACAAATCTCAGATCCCTTATTTTAACTGCCTGTGTTAACAAGTAACCACACATCTTCCAATTTCATCCAGGTGTTTGCATACTTTAGGATTTCCTTCTCTTTTAAGGCTGACTAATATTCCATTGTATGTATACCTAGTATATCTTGCTTTCTTTATCCATCCATCAACTGATGGACATTTAGGTTGTCTCCACGTCTTGACTATTTAGTGAAAGTGCTTTTATGAACATTGAGGTGCTAATACCTCCTTGAGTTCCTGACTTCAATTCTTTTGGATAAATACCCAGAAGTGGGATTGTTGGCTCCACTTATATGACATACTAGTACCAGTATATAAGATACTCAAACTCATAGAATCAAAGAATAGAATGGTGGTTGCCAGGGGCTAGGGAGAGGGGGAATGGGAAACTCTCAAAATGAGCAGAAAGTTTAAATTACGCAAGATGAGGCAGTTCTAGGGCTTTGTGTACAACACAGTTAATATAGATAATAGCACTATACTATGAACTTAAAATTTTGTTAAGAGGATAGATTTCATGGTGTGTTTTTACCACAGTAAAGCAATAATTTTTTTTTTAAATGAAGCATTTTTCATTGTGGGGGAGAAACATGGAATTAATACAGCTTTTGTTAGGAGCCTTCTGGTTCTCCTACTTAAAAAGTCCTATGTATCTCCCTTTTTTTAAAATCCAGTATTTCTATTTTGGCCTCAAAATAGAATTTTTAGCCCTTTACCCTTATTTACCTTTATCATCCCCAGTCCCCTGAATGCGGGGATGAGACAGAGTTCCTTCATTTGCCTGTGAACATGCTATCAACTTGTGAATGCATTTTTATATGGAAATATGGTAATGAGGCCATTCATAATAGTGCTCATTAAAGAGTTTAGAACAGAAGCTATCAAAACACTCTAAGAAGTTCAGAAGGCCTTTGTGCTCATATATGCTGCCCCAGGAAAAAATAAAGACTACAACGAGGTGACCAGAAGGTGGGATGTGCCACCCAAGAAAGTGTCATGGAATAATGGAAGAACCGTGTTGGATTGGATGATAAAAATCCTGAGTCGTCGTCCTGGCTCTACCACAGGTCGAAACGGTGGTAGACCTGTGGTAGAACCAGGGCTTATCATGTAACCTCTCTGAACCCATTTCCTAGTGTAAGAAACGAGAAATGGGACCAGATGCTTGGTTTTCCAGCTTAGCTGACCAGCATTCTGAGGTTTCTCCGGATATTCTTCAGGAGCAACCAGAGACCTGGAGAGCCCTGAGGCCAGAGGGCTGGATCCTCGGCTCCCACCCCACATAACCAAAACAACGCCATTTTTATTTCATATAATGGGATTTCATGTGAGATTTTGATTAAATAAAGGGTCCTAATGCTTAAAAACAAAAAAGGGAGAGAGAGAAAAGTTTGAAAACCACAAACAAAGCTGATGTCTGCGGTTCCTTATAGCTTTAAGTTCTGGTTTTGAAATTAATCTATGTCTCAAATGTATGCAAGTAAGCAGTGAAAATGCAGTTTGCCCTGGAGAGAGTTTCCAAGGCACTGAACATCAATCATGAAGATTCTCTGTTGCTCACATGTGGCAAGTTGATTTTTCTTTCTCTTTCTCTCTCTTTTGTTTCTTCCCTCAGGTCAATTTACCATCTGCTCATCTTCATCAAAACATTAATTTGAGCTTAATCCCCTTTCTTCCTCTTTGGTGGTAAAAGGACCTGGCGTACTTTGAAATAGAGTGCAGCTACACTTCCATGTGCAGGCTGGTTTCCATCTGATTACTATGGAGTTCAAGGATAGTAAAATGAATATAGTAATTTAGCTCTTCTCTAAGCCTCAGAGTCTAACAAACTCTTCAAACAAAATGTACTGAAATTCATTAAATGTACTGAGTGATTACCATATGCAAGAGACAGGGCGAGGTGTGTCTGGTGAGAGAAATGCAGTAAGACTCGGCCTTCAATGAGGTCTATTCTCTCTAATAAGAGGAAAAGTCAAGTCTGTGTGAGTTCACAGGACCGAGAGGCCTCATCAGGCTGAAGGGAGGTCAGAAAGAGCTTCAAGAGTCTTGAAGGGTGGGCAGGATTTTGGTCAGCTTTAGTTTGCTACACTGAGAATGCTAAACTAAGAAGTCTGGATTTAATTCATCAAGCAACAAGGCAGTTGGGGAACATGTTCGCTTTACAACGATTAAGCTGGTTTTAGAATACAGAGTGAATAGAAGGCAGAAACTTAAAATTTGGACGGCACATGCTGGCTACTTAGATGGCCCAGAAGAGAAAGGTAATGAAATGGAATGATGTCAGAGGAAACATCAAAAAATGACTGATGGAGCAGTACCTAGAGCAGATTTCCAGGGACTGAGAGGATGGCCACAAGAGCAGCAGAGCAGGTAGGAAGCTTGACTTGACACGAGTCAAGGAAGAAGACAATGGTGGCTTGGGCTAAGGTGGCTGGAGAGAAGAAAACTGTTCAGGACTAAAACTAACAGGGATTTGGGGGAGTGAATATGTTCACTGAGACCCGGAAAATCAATGGATACGGGTCACAGGTTCATTGAGACCCTCAGTTCCATTTTGGATATTTTGATACTGAGAGGTGTCCAGAGCAGCCAGGGTGATGGGAATAAGAGCACCCTCTACTTGAGATAGTTTTGAGGATGTGAGGTTCTTAGAATAAAGTTAGATTGCATTGAATACAAAGAACTATAAAGATAAATGGGTGAAAAGTTATAGGACATATGAAAAATTTTCACAAAAGAATGGGACCTGCAAATGTGTCTTGAGAGGTTGCACATTTTAAATTAGTTTGATCATGTTGTACTGACAGAAAAAGAAATGGGTATTTAATATAAGAAAATAAGGACTATGAAGACATCTTTTTTCTAGATTTTGTCAGTGTTTAGTGGATGACTGAGTTATCTGTCTTCTAAGATCTTTGACCGGTGGAATGTTCTCTCCATCATATGTTTGAATGTTTAGAGCTCTGTTAATGTTCTATTTAGTTCAAGTGGTTATATGTTGGTTCCGTGGCGCCAATGTCAATAATAAAATTCAACAACACAAACCCCTAAATATGGCTTTGTTTTTCTCTTTTTAAACATATCTGATTTGAAGCCCAAACCAAGATCCAAGTTTTTTCTTCTCATGTGGGAGACAAGTGTAAATGACTGACCACCATTAAAGTTACTTTACCCACTAGGCCCGCTGCCCTTTTGCTAACCTATTTCTACTCAACCTCCCAAATTCTTGCTCTTCACAGTTAACTTCCATTTTCTTCCTTGATGCAAACCTCTGCTCTTTCACCAATGTCCTTCTATACTCTCACTTCTTCCTCAGGAGGAGCCCGGGGAATCTATTTTTAACAAGTGTCCTGAGTGATTTTTGAGATTAGGTCCATTTCAGAACATCTCCCCATTGGAGAGCCACTTTAGGAACCACCTTGGGGAGGCAGGAGGAAAGCAGGCTGAGCCATGTGCCTGCCTTCCACCTGCTTCGGCCAGACTAGGTCAGTGCTTTACTCTTTTCTATGAGGCCTCTACAGAAGCTTTCATCTGAAGCAAAGGCCCTATATAACTTGAAAAACATGGTCATGGACTTCTGACTTTTCTAATTCCCACTTCAACAATATATTCACAACTAGTTTAGAATCCCTTGGCTACTTGATGATCCAGAATTGAACATTACTGAGGGCTGCAAGTGTAACAAGCTCTATTTGTGTGTTAAGTATACAGCATTGAAGAAAAACAAAATCCTTGCCTAGGTTCTACTTTCTAGTGGCGGATATCTTATCTAATAAAAGAGTAATATTGAAATTGAGCATTTCTATGGGACACCTAAGCCACGCCCACCAGTCAATCAGAGTGGCTGTATGCAAATTAACCCAGTCAAGATGGAGGCTGGCAGTCACGGAGCTAGAGTAAACAGGAAGCTTCCAAGCTTCCATTGCACCAGGAGGAAAATGCCTGCCTAGGCTGGCTGGGCCTCTCTCTGCTCATGCAACATAGTTGCAATTATAGAAGCCATGGAGCTGAAGCCAACAGGAGACTTCGTTACCTGCCTAGGCCTCGGCTTAAAGCAACAGTTTCAATTATAGAAGATAAATAAACCCCAGAAACCTGCTTCCAGCCAGGCTTGCTGGGACCTTGAATCAGTGGGAGCTGTGGGCAGCCTGAAAGCCTGAAAATGGCCCTCAGCCCCGCACTCAGGCTGCCCAGGCACCCCAGTAGAGACTCAAACCCTGAAGGGACTGTGGGCAGCCTGAAAACGCCCCTCAGCTCCTCACCCAGGCTGCCCAGGCACCCCAGTAGGGACCCAAAACTTGAAAGGGACTGTGGGCAGCCTGAAAATGGCCCTCAACCCCTCACCCAGGGTGGCCACACCCCAATGGGGTGAAGGTCCACACTGGGGGGCTTGGCCAGCCTGCAAACAGCCATCAGCCCCTCACCCAGGCTAGCCAGGCATGCCAGCAAGTGGACATCCCCTGAGGGGTCCCAGACTGCGAGAGAGCACAGGCCGGGCTGAGGGACACCCCGAGTGCACAAATTTTTGTGCACCAGGCCCCTCATAAATAATAAATAGATAAGTGAAATTTTTAGAAATTAAAAAACAATGAGTTTCATGGAGAAAAACCAAGCATGAAATGGAGAATGGGATAGGGTGTGTGTGTGTGTGTACAATTTTCAACAGGGAAAAAAGAAAGCCTTTTGAGAAGATGACCAGTAAGTGAAGACCTAAAGAAGACAGAATGACTAATGTACATATCTGGAAGAAAAGTATTCCCGGACAGAGGAAATCACGGTCACGTTTAATTAGCATGAGTAGAATGAATGGGTAAAAATGCAGAAACTCCTTTATCAGGAAACTTCTGGCTCTTGGAGCATCCCTTCCCTCCCGGTGGCTGTAGTGAATGCCCTTCTCTTTAACTAGAATCCCCATGTAGACCCTGGCATTCACACCCTCAGGAATACCCATTATCCTCCCTACAGCTGGATAAACAGTCACAGCGGGCATGTGACTTGCCTGAAGTCACAGGGCTAACCAGGGGTGGGCTAGAACTAGGGGTTGGGACTTCTAAAGTCCAACCTTAAGTTCTTTCAGTTGAAAAGATTTTTAATAGGTAAGCCAGAAATGGAATTGATTACAAATCTTTATTTAAAATTACATTTCTAATAAAAATGTTTTCTGAGTGGCTACATACTCATATAATATTAACGTGGGCAATGTCCTTAATAATAAACTATCATTCTTTGAGAACTGCTTTTGAGTTCCCACACCGCCACACAACCCAATAAGGGGGAAGGATAAAGAAATGGAGAGAAATAATGAATAAAACGTAGCATGATGGGATCCAATCAACACACATTACCCCTAATCTTCTGACACCCTAGTTCTTTCTGAGATACATGGTAATACTTTCAATTTGACACAATTCTGAAATGGAGCAACATATGTACCTAAAATTTAAATTTTACTTTTTTTTAAAATATGTTTTTATTGATTTGAGAGAGAAAGGAAGGGAGAAGGAGAGAAACATCAATATGAGAAACATTGATTGTCTGCTGTCTCCTGCATGGCCCCTACAGGGAATCAAGCCCCGAACCTGAGTATGTGCCCTTACCGGGAATTGACGTGGTGACCTTTCGGTTATGGGACAACATTCAACCAACTGAGCCATTCTGGCCGGGCAAATTTTACTTTTCATATCCACTATGGCATTCTTTTAATAATAAATAAAGGAAGCACCTATCGTTGTCATTAATGAATGGAATCCCAACCAGTCACACTGATAGCCTGATGTTTACTGCTTTAATATGATAGCCCCTCATACTTCAGACCCAAATTCCACCTGGTCATTCTATCCAGTCTCCATCCAGACACACTGCTTTGCCCTCCCTCCTCCTCTTATTTGGCAATGCGATCTCCATTTCCTCTATCACTTAATCTTCCCTGAGAAGCACTGCTGTTTCTGGCATCTGTTCCCTTCCCATCTGCCTGTGCGAACTCTGAGAGAAAGACAAAGTTTGCAAGAAATACAAAACTCATCTGTCAACTTACTTTCCTGCCACCTGTCAGAGACCTCTCCGCCACTCCCAGGAGCACTCTTAACTCTACATGGAGTTCAAACATTTTTTTGCTGAGCTCTGCAGAGTCCTCTCACTCTACCCTTTCTTCCCCCTTTTAAGTCTCTGTATTTATTCATAATGCATCTGATCACTTCCCATTGTACACATTGTGCATACAGCTCCCGTGCCATCATTTCTGTTGTATCAAAAGCCTGGTATTTTAGGAAACTTCTACTTTGTTCTAAAACTGAAAGGCTCAACTTTAGGGTTTAACCTATAATCTGGGTGTTTGAAAAGATACCACAGCTGCTACAGCTGCCAAGATGGGTACAGAAGAAACAAACCTTTCTCACCAATGACCTCATCATATTTGTTCACACCCTGAAAATACTTAGGGTGGATTAGTGCAATGAATTCTGGGTTGAGGGTTAGCCTTAAAGACCACCTGTGAGATTCAGTTAGCTCGCCTACTCTAGGATATTGGTCAGATGAGCAATGTTTCCCTTAGTCCATGCATTTAATCTGCAATCTAGAAAAAGTTAAATACTGAATTTCTTACAAAATTGTCCTGCTCATATATATTTTCTCAGGGTCTTCTATTTTGAGAGTAAAATTAAGACACCAGTTTCCCTACGTAAAATTCATCTTCCTCTCCTCCACTCTCACCCCCCCAAAAAACAACCAATCCACTTGAACAGCTTCCTTTTTGCCAGGGAAGACAGGTTGAAGTTAAGGGGCTGCAGAGGTTGGCTCTCCCTGACTACAGGAAGGGCATGAAAAAGTGTTCTCCATTATCAGCTTTTCTGAGTCTTCACCCTCCCCCTGCCATTTCCATCCTCCTCTAACCTCTCTTGGATTGAGGTCTTTGGGTTCCAACAGGGGCCAGCAGCACTGGGCAGATTTCTGTGGCTGACCTCCCTCTTCCTCCCACACAGGTCACCGGGCCCATCACTTCCATGCACACACAGATGCACCGTCACTTACATCCATTTCACTCTCTCTTCCTTCTAGAATACAGTAGTCAACTCTCTCCCCTGTTTCTATAGCAACATTATCATTTATGCTTTGCTGTTTGTAGTCGACTTTCCATATTATAATTCATGAAGGTTTTAATTTTTGCACTTCCAGATATAGTGCCTTAGCACACTGTATAAACTGAAGGCAAGTTTGTTAAAATAGACAATTTAATTTTTTAAGCCCAAAGTAATATATGCACATAGTAACAGTTCAAAGAACGTTGAAGAGGTGTGATGAGAAGCAAACCTCCCACCCCATCCCTCTCCACCCCAAGAGGAAATTTCTTTGAATTTCTACCTAGATCTTCTGGTCCATGATTATATACAATATGCATGCATTTAACTTCTTGATTTAACCACTTCTGACAATAACTACTTACTCTCCAGTTAAAGAGGAATTTTTTACTCAATCACCATTCCCTTAAAATTCTCCTCCCAATGGTTAAAGTTATGCAAGTCCACAGTTCCTTATCTGAAGTGCTTGGAATCACATATGCGTCAGAATTCAGATTTTTTTTCAAGGATTTATAAAGGTAATATTGTATATATATATTATATGTTGTAAACCTCACACATAAGTGTTTCCATTGTAAAATATGTGACCATTCATATGAAGTGGGATTATAAATAACTCCACTTTAGTGCAAAGAGAATTTTTCAGGAATAGGTGATCAGTGCCCCCCGGTTAATATGCCATGTAAACACTGCTAGAACAGTTAGAACATGACTGAGAGAAAGCCACTGATAAAGGCATCAAAATACTTCAAATTTTATTAAAGATGTCTCTGAACATTTTTAGGAAGAAACTGTATAAGATATACATGGGTTTTCCAAGGGAAGTATGCCTCTGAAGGCAAAGGCATCCTGAAATATGATTTCACGATACATAAGAGACTATATTTGGAAGGGTCTAGAATTCTGTATCTTATTTTATCACTAAATGGCTATACTTCTGATTTTATTCAAGCTTTCCTATGATTCACTGATTTCCTTGTCACAGCATTTGAAAAGTACATTTATATCTGTAGTTCTGTATAGCTGATGACCCGTCCCTTCCTTTTTCCTACAGTATTGAGTGCAAATTAGCCATTGAATTTATTAGGTATTTTAGAGCAAATGGCTCAAGGTTTTATAACTCCTCAGGATTTGTAATAACCAGTGCTGTTCAGAATTAGAATCAAGTCACAGGCACCACAAGTCCCATAGTTCTCCTATGGCTGGGTTTCTGATGGGGCCATTACCCTGGCTCTATGTCACAGAGGCCATGGGGACTGACACTAAGGGAGCAGGACCAAATCCTAACCCAACTGGTGGATAACAAACTATTTAAATGGGGAAATTTACTATTTTACCCTTCTTAAAATACTGTATTACTTTAGCTAAGATTCTATACCATTTGCTTTTATTTAATTCATTCTTTAATCTTCCAAATGCTCTGCTAAACTTCAGCGTCCTTGATTTTCAACTTCTAGGTTGCTTCTTAATCTGAAACACACACACTTCATGATGACTGGAGCTTGAAAACCTCCCTGAGTCTATGTGGTCCCCTCTGGTTCATGTATATTCAGAAATCATTATGTTGCCCAGTAAATGTGCTTTATTTTCTGCACAGAGCAATGTGTGTATACGGACCCAGGGCCATATGTATATACTCTTTACAACCAAAAATTTGTTTGCTCCTCAAAGAGTAGTTACCAACGCCAACATTCCCAGAGAGCATTGCTATTTCCCATGTTCTAAAAGCCAATAGGATTCAAGTTGCTGTTCTGCACTGCCCAATCAGCTTGGAAATAATTACTACCACAATAGTCTCCCCAGGTCAGCCAGTTAGCTGGCAAAGAGGATCAGTTTTCAATGTGTTCACGCGATGCTTGTTGAGTAGCTATATTGGAAATTTAAAAATATTTGCATATTGTTTATGAAATTGCTATCGATTTCTCAACAGTATTTAATTCCTCTCAACACAGGCGAATCTTTGTTAACTAGGGATCAATTACTCAGGCACCTTATCTGGGCCACAGAACTCCTTTCTGCCTATTTGTGTGTTTGGTCCTTTGTCTGATCAATATGCCCTTCACTGGAAGCTGGAAATGAAAAGGAAGAAAAGACTAACTTCAAGCGTACTGATTTCAGGCATTCTCTCATTTTCTTTCTCTTAGCACTGAAAAGAAGGGCTGATTTTTAATAATTGCTAGATACTGATTTATTCAGCGACCTCTTTACCCACACTGTTATGCATTTACTTTTCGATGTATATCCCAGCTTGTTCCTGGCCATTTTTCATACCTGCAGGTTATTAACCAATAGCACATAACAATCAAGGTACTCTAAGATCCTCTGACTCATCACATATTTTTGTCCAGAATAGCTCTAGTGATAAAGTATATTTACCATATTACATATTGTATATATGTATATATATTATATGCATAGAAACATTTTTGTTAATGACAATAGTTGAATAACTACACCAAAATTTTACCCAGCCAGGCCAACTTATAACTTTTCTTTTTCTCCACAGCAATTATAACAGGCCACGACAAATTAGCTATAAATTAGAGTAATTCCCATGGTGAGAAGATACAATAAGATATAACAGATTTTGTTTTAAATGATTCTTTTAGCAATTACACAGTAAAGGAAAAAAAATCCAGCATCAGAAAACTTTCTACCTCAAGGAGTATATTAAAGTTGCTTTTTTAAATCTTGAAAATATGCTTGTAATATAATTTCTAGAGGTATTTAACTTCTTTGAAGGCAACATCCGTTCCTTACCAATGAATTTTCAACTGTTCTGTAAAATTATTTTTAACTGTTGTGTGTCTAAAATGCACAGCTCACAGAACTTTCACAGACTGTTCCCACATAATGATCATCAGATCAAAAAACAACATTATCAGCACCCCAAATGCCACCTTCCTTGGACCCCCTTGTAACAATGCTTTATAATTCACCCTGTCAAAGCATTTTCTACAAAAGATAATTTCTGAAACAGGTATAGAGCGAAGTAAGACTGGCCCATCATTTCTAGTTCCATTGTCCTGAAGCACAGCTGTTTTGAGTGCAGGTGGCTCCCTGGGAAAGTGGATATGGCCCTGGCCGGATGCTGGTGGAGCGACTGCTGCCGTCCTGTAACTTGTGGGAGGAAGGGAAGTGAAGGAGACATGTGTGAAGAGAGAAGAAAGAACACCGACCCACATGGGCTGCAAACCCATTTCTTGAGACACCCAGACCTTCTTCCTCCATGTAGTGAGTCACCTGGGACAACTTAATTAACTTCTCTAGGCTTTAGTTTCCTCTACCTATGAAAAAGGATGTTTGACTTGATGACCTCCAAGGCTTGTTCCAAAGCTAAAAAGTTATGATTTCACAGGGAAGGACAATGCTTTAGGGACACAGGAGAGGGGAGAAACATAAGAAGGGAGCGAAGACAGCACCCTCTCATCCTTCTGATCTGAGTGGGGTGCCTCCCACCCTTTCCCTGATTTGGAATCTTATGTTCACCCTGGAATATAATTATTTGACCATCCTTCCTTATGTATGAAAATGCATTTGTGATGTTCATAATCTTTAAGACCTTCTGTTAAATGGATATCTTTTGCTTTCTTTCGGTTTCTCCTGACAGCATAAAGTAAAAGGTTTGGGCAACTTAAATGACACCACACATCGCCTCCTGCGGTAGCGAGTGTCCATATGAGCCAGAATCTCACCACAAAACATACATGAAATGTGAAATGCTCAGATCAAATGATGCCTATCAGTAGATGATTTCTGAAGTAGACCTTGCTCAGAGATACGGAGTAGGTTCATTTTTCTGACGAGCAATTTTAGATCACATGATACATCTTCGGGGACTGCACAACAGTAATAGACATGCATCAGCTTCTACTGAAGAACATCCAAACTCAAGACAATTGGCTCGCATAAAGCACAATTGGGAAGAAATCTCCCAACAGCAGTAACTAACCTCAGTTTGCTGTGGGAGCAACCTTCCCCCTTCTAGCAAGAACATGGAAACCGCCACGGAAACAAGCTGTACAAATCTCATCACTGACGTCCTTCTGTTCTTTCTTTACTATGATCCCAGACTTTTTTGTTTTTTGTTTCTCTGATTAAACAGACTTTTTCTGTGTGACATCAGAATAAATGGAGCAACAGCTCTGTTGCAATTATTTGCACTAGGTGAATAAAAGAACAACTGATTGTCCGTTAGCTACAAGTTCACTCCTCTGCTGCACTGCAGCGAACAGAAAGCATTCAAGAACTTGAACAACTTGATCTTAGTTATGTAAAAACAGGGCAACCATTCCCCTACTCCTCCAGCCTCAGAAATACCATCCTCACAAGGCTCACACTCACAAACTCCAGGTTCCATTTTCTTTTTAATTCCCACCTGTTTCTTGAAAAGCTGCTCCTTCACACTTATGCTCTGACTTTATTTCAGTATCTACAGCAGGAGAACTGGATAGAAACTCACATGTTAGCAACCAATATACCATTTTCTACCTGTAGTCTTCAAAGGTCCAGTTTTTTCTTTTTCCATTCACCTAACCCATTAATTTAAAAAAAAAAAAAAAAAGCCTGTTTAAACTAGACATCATATATCAAATTCAGAGCGGCAACTTTCTCTGGTCATATTCAGTCCACATGAGATGCTTAAGGATGTCATAAAATGTAAAAAAAGCATATTTAGCCCTCACCAGTTTGGTTCAGTGGATAGAGCATCGGCCTATGGATTGAAGGGTCCCAGGTTCGATTCTGGTCAAGGGCATGTATCTTGGTTGCATGCACATCCCCTGTAGGGGGTGTGCAGGAGGCAGCTGATCGATGTTTCTAACTCTCTATCCCTCTCCCTTCCTCTCTGGAAAAAAATCAATAAAAAATATATTTTAAAAAAGCATATTCTAGCTATTTTGAAAAGGGGTGGGGGGAATCATTTCAGACAGTAATGAATTTCATTGTGGTGGTGATTTCTGCAAAATGCATTAAGGAGTTCACGCCTGTGGCCCTGGTCACTGTGCAGATTTCGGAATGTCTCCCAGACTCTAAGACTTTTTCCAGACGTCCAGGGGGGACTTAAGTACGACAGAGATTCTGCTCTGGGCCTTAAAAAAACTGTAGAAGGAAAACTTAAGAAGGTTCGGTTTCAGCTGGATTCTGTTTCTTAGACAGCCGAGTTGCCTAGGTTATGGAAAATACTGGTAATCATGGAGTGACAATAATCAGAAAAGTTTTCCCCCGTCATTTTTTTTTTTGTCTGAGGCTTTAATTCGTTAATTGTGGTATTGGTTAAGCAATTATGCTGCTTTGCCCGTAAGTATCTTCATAAGCAGAAGCAATTCTATCTAGCCCATATACTGAAATCAGCCAAAGGTATCATGATAATATTTTTTTAATTTTTAGAAACAGACAATAAGATCCATCTCTGTTTATTCAAATGCCCCTTTCCTGAAATAGCGATTTCAAATTTGCTCAGGAGTTATGACTTAAGGGAGGGTGGCTAGAATCACTGGGTTTTATAAGTGCTTTTCTTAAACGATGTTTTCTCTGTCGTGTTTAGCTTTAAACTCTTCCCTATGTAGGGCTTTTCCTGTGGCTCGAAATGAAACCCGAGTATAGAAACTGACAGGGTTTACATCTTAAAGGACATATGGATGTCTGGTAGAGCCTTGGATTTTCCATACATATGTTCCCCCCTTTCTTCTCTCTCTCTCAAAGGCATAACTTTTCCTTTGGAAATAATTTTTGCCTCCTGCAAATCTAATCCATTTTACCAAGTGAAATAAATAAATGAAAGAAGAAAAAGTTATCCTGGTCTTTTTCTCCCATGTTGTATCTTGGTTCCCTTTCGAATTGTTTTGACTTGTTCAGACGTAGCTCTGTAATTTCTTTATTATTCTTGTATCGGCTTAATATTCGCTTTTGCTTAAGTTCCAGCTCAGTTTCATTCCGTTCCCCAATCCAACCAGCTCCTGGTGTGAGAAACAGCGTACTCCCCGGACCCTATTCCTCACTCCCAGGCCTTCCTGTGGGGCTGAAAGCTAGTGGTCCTTTAAGGGAGGCACATGGCACTTCTTATCTTACTCCTTCTCAGATTTCTTTTCTAGGACCTGAAGAAGGGAAGAAAGGCATGCTTGCTCGCTCTGGGTTTCACTGGATGCTGTTTCCAAGAGAAGTGGTTTAGAAAAGCACTTATTTAGGAATCTGAAGAACTATATTATGTTTCCAGTTTTGTCATTTACCAAGCAGGGTGATCAAGAGGAAATCTTTGAACTTTTCTGAATCTCAACTTTCTGGTCAGCAACATGGGAATAGTACCTAACTTATCTACCTCACACCTTTATTACAAGAGTCAAATGAGATAGTCTAGGTCAAAATACTTCTAAGTTAACATATCTAAAGAGATCAGCATGATATTTGACTCCAGGTAAACACTATACAGGTGTTAGCTACAATAACAACAACCAACAATAATACAACTGCAAAGCACCAAACAAATAAGTAATCATTAACTTGTGCATTTTTGGTGGTTGTATGTATTTTATACCACCTCATGATTAGTAACATTTAAAACAAATAATTTTTTATTTTATAAATCTATTTTGCCATTTAAACCCAGACTTCAGTAAATGTGTTATCTAGGTGAAGGGAAAAATAGCCTCAGATACATTAGACTGAAAAGTCGCTGGGCTGTTTGAGATACTCGTTGCCTGAGCTAACCAGACTTCCCTAGAGTGGCAGCTGGGGCTGAGTACAGATCCAGACAGGATGACTGCGGACGTGAGAGTGGGTTGCCGGACGTGAGAGTGGGTTGCCGTCTGGCTTTTGGGGGAGGTATCAGAGTCCCCTCCTGTTTCAGAGCAAATAGCAACAATCAGCCTGGTGTCTCATATGTAAGGTGACCAGATTTTAACATTGGTAAAGTGGGACACCATTGACGGGGGGGGGGGGGGGGGGGAACGTCTTTATTATTATTATTATTATTATTATTACTTAAAATATTACAAAGAGTAGTACATATGTCTCTTTCCAAAAATTGGGACTTTTTTAAAACGCCGTGGGATGCAGGACAAATTGTTAAAAATCAGGACTGCCCCGCCAAAAGCGGGACGTCTGGTCACCTTACTTATATGCCAACCAGAAACTAAGTCCAGCTCTTCCAAGGCAGTTCTTGAGATCCACTGAACAGAAAGGTCCAACTCACCAGAATCATTGCCAGCCCCATGCAAAGTTGAAAGGTTATCAATGTTCACACTTAGGACCTGTATTACTTTGCAGTGGCTGCAATAACAAAATACCACGGACTGGATGGCTTAAACAATAGAAATTTATTTTCTCACAGTTTTGGAGGCTAGACATCCAAGATCAAAGTGTCAGCAGGTTAGATTTCTCCTGAGGCTCCCTCCTTGACTTGCAGCGGACTGCCCTCCCACTGATCTTTCCTCTGTGTGCACCCTGGTGTATCCTTGTGTGTCCAAATTTCCTCTTCTTAGATCAACAATACTTATACAGGTTTAGGGTCCATGCTAATGACCTCATTTTAACTAAATCAATTCTGTAAAGATCCTATCTCCAAATAAATCACATTCTGAGGTGCTGAGGATTAGGGCTTCAATATATGAGTTTGGGGAGAGGCAATTTATTTCATAATAGGGTCTTTTCTCCTGTTATTTATCTCACCAGTTTCTTCCTTTCCATCAGGGTTCAAGTAGTTCCATGTATTTTCTTTCCCTGTTAGACTGCTAGTGGTCATTGCTTCTGAAGACTTCCTTAGAAACAGTTGTTTATATACAAGTGTGCAAGTGCTTTGAAATCTAGATAGTGATCTGAAAATGCTAACCTATTTGACTTCTATGAGCCTAAGCCTGGCAGTATTAAGGACTAGACTGTTCCTTGAACTAAAATAAGACAACAATTTTGGTCCCCATGAATATTTGGAAGACGAAGATATTCAGAGAACCAGTATTTCCCAAATGGCCAGTGAGTGATTTTGCAATGGGCAACAGATCCATTCAAAATGCAAGAGAGACAGATGAATGGCTTTTCGTGTCACGGGCTGTGAAAGTCAATTGATAATGATTTCAGATTCACATTGTGAAGAAATGACCACTTATTGAGTTTTGATGTAGTATTAAGGAAGAATATCTCCACAATGATCTGAAAAGGTTATTAAAATACTCAATCCTTTCCCAACTATATATCTTACAGAACGTGAATATTCTTCACATCCTTCAATTGAACACCATATTGCAATAGACTGAAGGCAGAAGCAGATATGAGAATCCATCTGTTTTCTAGCAGGCCAACCATGAAAGAGATTTGCAAAATTGCAAAACAATGTCATTCTTCTAATTTTATTTGTTTTGAGAAACAAGAGTTATTTTTTTCACACAGAAATATATTACTTAGGACAATATAGATTGGGCTTATTATTACTTTAAATAAATCAATACATATATTTAATTCTCCATTTTAATTTTGAGTATGTTACTCATCAGTAGATAAAATCTACAGTCCACATCAACTAAGGCTCTTTGGAAGTATTCAGCACCACTTTAGAGTTTAAAGGGACACAGACCAAGAAGTTTGAGAGCTGCTACTTCACTTAAAAGAACTAGTTATTATCAAGGTCAAGTTCATGCAAGGGAAATGCAGTGAGTTCCTGAGGTTGGAAATAGGCTGTTTCTCTGAAGAGGTGGCTGGAAAGGATGGTAGGAAGGCAAACGGGGCAGATTATAAGAAAGAAACTGTATGTCCTAATCAAAAGTTTGAATTTTATTCTCTACTAGGGGCCCGGTGCACAAAAATTTGTGCACTCGGGGGGTGGGGGTCCCTCAGCCTGGCCTGTGCCCTCTTGCAGTCTGGGACACCTTGGGGAGGATGTCCACCTGCTGGCATGCCTGGCCAGCCTGGGTGAGGGGCTGAGAGCCATTTTCAGGCTGCCCACAGCCCCTTCAGGGTTCATGCACTGGGGGGTGGGAAGGTTGGTGAGTACAGGCCTGGACGTTTCCCACCGGAGGGCCCACGATTGCACACGCCTGGTGGGCCCACACCACTGAGGGGACACACCTGGCGCAGAGTTGGGTGGCAAGCCAGGGGCGGACACTGGTGCAGAATCCCTCGGTGGGGCCCTGCTACTGAGCAAACACACCCGGGGTGGAGCCGGGCAGTGAACTGGCTTCGGATTCTCCGCACTGTGCAGCAGACGCTCCCACACGCCCTATGGAGGCCCCTGGGGGGCGGATGAAGGTAGCGGACCCTGCACGGGTGTTCCTGGACACCCTGCGGAGGCCCCCAGGGTAGAGCCAGGCCTTGGACCCAGGTCAGGCATTCCTGGATGTCCCGCAGAGGCCCCCAGGGGGCAAAGCCAGGCAGCAGACCCAGGACGGCTGCTCCTGCACACCCTGCAGAGGCCCCGTGCTCCTGCATGCCCCAGGGAGGCCCCCAGGGGGTGGAGCCAGGCAGTGGACCTGGGACAGGCGCTCCTTGAGGCTCCTGGGGGCGGAGCTAGGCAGCAGACCCAGGATAGCTGCTCCTGGATGCCCCAAGGAGACCCCAGGCCGGACCCCCCACTGAGCTGACACACCTGGCACAGCTATGCCGGCCGGCTGTGGAGGCTCCCAGTGCAGAGCCGCCCTGCCAGCCTCCATCTTGGCTGGGTTAATTTGCATACAGCCGCTCTGATTGGCTGGTGGGC